>JAQZBX010020842.1:0-32709 GCA_029593785.1 Cabassous unicinctus | reverse complement strand
TATATATATATATAATATAAAATGGTGCAGTGCAAAGCGTAAAACATAATGTAAACTATAGAACACACTTAGTAGCAATGCTTCAATATGTTTTCATCAATTATAACAAATGTACAACATTAATGAAAGATGTTGTTAATAGGGGAAAGTGTGGGAGGGAGTGGGGATGGGGTATATGGAAATCCCTTATATTTTGATGTAACATTTATGTAATCTAAAGCTCCTTTAAAAATAAAGAAAAGAAAAAAATAAAATAAAAGGAATGGAAGGGTATTCCAGAAACAGTGCTGGTTGTATGTGAATGAGAATGACCAGACGAATGAAAACCAGAAACACAATCCCTAATTGATGTGACAACATTTTACCTAGTCCAGGAGAGACGCACAGGAGTGACTGCTCAAATGTCTGCAGGAGGGGGTGTGCAGTCAGCATGAAAGCAAGAAAAGAGGGGCCTCAAGGAAATAGACTCTGAACTACTGGTAGTGACACTGAGCAAGATGCTTCCCTATTTGCTTTGCTGTTAGACTGTTGCCCATGTAACAGGTTGATGGTCAAGGGTTCTCCAGCTGGTGTGGAAAGTTCTATAACTTCATGACACAAAGCCCAAAGATGTTGAACATAATGAGCAGACTCCAGTCCGCATAACTCTCCCAGCTTCAAACTTGTCTAGTACTTGAGACTTATGCTCACATTTTGGCTCTTACCCTCATTATTATAAACACATATATGAAGAGTACGTATTAAGGAACTTCTATACGTAAAGCAATATGCTAAAAGCTGGGGATATACTTGATACTGTCTGCCATTTTTAACAGTGGGATAATCATGTTTCTTCAAACAAGCCAGACACTTTCATGCCTCCATGCCTTTGTGTATGCTGTACTCTTTACCTAAAGCAACCTTCCCCTCTTCTCTACCTTTCAAACTCCTATTCATCCTTCAAAGCCCAGGTCAAAAGTCACTTTCTTCTGGGAGTCTTTCTTGAAAGTGTACTAGAAGTTCTCTACCAGACCATGAGCTCTTTCAAATAAATAAATAAAAACCCAGTTCTAATTTCTCTCTATGTCCCCAGGAACTAGCACAAAGCTGGGTGTATAGTAAGTATTCAATCTTTTATTTCAAAATGGTATTGAGTGCCTCTTGAGTGCCAGGCTCCATTCTAGCAGGGTACTCAATACTTGCCTGTTGAATTTGTTTCTCTGAACAAATTCCTCTGCTTGGTTATGAATTCCCTCCTCTGAACTTGAATAGCACACTTTATTTTTAAGGTCTATGGTAGCTTTGAAATCTTGTGATTTACATTATACATTACACATTGTTTATGTAGATAGCTCTTCCACTCAATTGTAATTTCCTTGAAGTCAGGGATTGAGTTTTACTCAGTTTATCTCTATAACTCCCTTTATGCCTCAAACTTTTGGGTTATTCACTCACTCGATCTCTCACTTGCTCATTCCTTTAACAAATGCAGCTGATCCTTCTTATTTGAGGATTCCACATTTGTGAATTCACTAACTCACTAATTTTATTTGTAACCCCAAATCAACACTTACTGTGCTTTCACGGTCACTCGTGGACATGCACAGAGAGGCGCCCGATGCGCACATTCCCTGCTGAGGCTGGACAAGGCAACACTATGCTTTCTTGTTTCAGCTCTCATACTGCAAACAAGCATCCTTTACATGGTGTATTTAGTGTCACGTTTTTCACATTTTTGTGATTTTGCTGTTTAAAATACCCCCCAAGCAGAAGGCTGTCTAGTGTTCCTAAGCACTCGAAGGCTGTGATGTGCTTTACGGAGAAAATACGAGCATTAGATAAGCTTCGCTCAGTCATGAGATAGAGTGCTGTTGGTCATGAGTTCAAAGGTAATGACTCAACAATATATAGAAACTAGGTGTCCTTAAATAGAAACACATATAAATAAGGTTATGTATTGACTGGTTGACAAAAACACGACCAGAGGCTCACTGAGCTCTAACCCGGTATTTTCCCTAGCAGCGATGGTTTAGTGTTCGTTAATTCAGCGTTCGGGTGGCATTATAGAACACAACTACTGCGAATGACGAGAAGCGACTCTACTTCCTGAGAACTCCCATGGGCCAGGCGTGTGTGGAGGCCTGGGGGTGTGGCAGTGAGCAGGAGTGGTGGCCCATCCTTGTGCAGCTTGCGCGGCCTTGCACAGGGTCATGCTCAATATACGTCAGTTTAATTGAACTGTATTTGTGCCTAAGCCATTTCTTTTTTTTTTTTTTTAAAGATTTATTTATTTTATTTATTTATCCCCCCCTTGCTGCTTGTGCTGCTGTGTCCATTCGCTGCGTGTCTTCTCTGTGTCTGCTCATCTCCCCCTTGCTGTGAGGTCTTGCCGCATCAGCCCACGATGCCACGCGAGCCGGCCTGCCCTCACAAGGAGGCGCCGGGAAGCGAACCCGGGGCCTCCCATATGGTAAACGGGGGCTCTATCCACTGAGCCACACCCGCTTCCCCTAAGCCATTTCTAACGAGGCTGTAAACTCCTGAGGAGCCCGGAAGATTCCTTGAAGCACCCATAGCCCCAAAGGCAATGACTTGGTATATGCACAATACCTATGTATCAATTGGTGGATTGATGATTTCTGCAGCAACAGAGCATATAAAAGGGAAGAAAAGCAACACTTAGCCACAAAAGAATATTATTGGCAATATGGAGGCGCAACCACTGACTGCAAGTCCATATTTAGATTATTATTTGTTAATTTATAGCATCTTTTAAATTTTGTTTGAAAATGCCTTGGTGTTGAAAAGGGAAGAGTCTTACACTGTAATTATGTTAGACAAGCTTATAATAATTATAATAATTATCAACTGAGTGCCAATAATACTTTTAGAACTCCTCTGAGCATAAAGATCACACTAATGTCTAATAGGTATTGGGAATTAAGCTTTTTAACATGGAAAGGGCCCAGATTCAGCATTTTCAATTTTTTAACAAGCACAGATTTTGACAAACACCCTTCTTCATGGTAAAAAGCTCTGTTTATGTTAAGAACTTCTGTTTACTTTAAGGTGATTAGGGGATCCCTTTTCAATCCAGTGAGAATTTAAACAACTTATTCTCTTTGACACACCTTGAATGATATTCTCTTATCTTCTGAAAACTGTGACAAGGTGCCAGAACTCTGAGCTTTCAGAGTGGTGGACACGCCCATCAACAGACCACCAAGTTTTTGTGGGCGTGTCATTCTATTATTCAGAAAAAGGAGAGCACTGACGCATGCTGGGATTCCCCCTAGTGGATATAAAAGGTACTTGGTAAGGGAAAAGAGACACATACTCACCCCCTGAGGGGAGGTAGTAGGTACTGTGGTTTACAAGTCTTCGTTCCTCCTTAGCATCTGTTCCCAAAAGTTGGAAGTATGTCACGATTAATAAAGGTTTGATTAACACTCCTCTTTCTATCTGGCATCCACAGTAATTAAGGTGTCTGCCTGCAGGCTTGCAAATGCAGCATGAAATTGCAGTCAGACCTAGAAAAGAGCAATAAAATGCGCACCCTTTAAAATACCACCACCTGATTTTCATAAGACACTCCACAAATCAAATTCTCATTTGTTAACTATTTTGGTTCAAGCTGATAGGATGCCTTTATTCAAATCATGAAAAGCACTGGCTCTTTTCAGAGAATCTATTAATACCTATGTCAGTGGTGGCCAGCTACTTAAAAAAGTTTTTTTTTCTGTATATTGTCCAAATCAGATTTCTGGCTGTCAGTCTTTGTGATGCCTTTTGAAAAAGCCCCAGTACTCACCTTATGCAGTGTTTATGAATTTATTCCATACACGTTTGTGGATTTTAGGCTCTGTGCTGGGTACCAAGGCGTGGGCGGAGGAGGAAACAAATCTGAATAAGATAGTTCTTGGTCTCTGAAAAGCTGATCATCTACTCAGACATGTCAAATTTCTCTCTCCTTCACTGGCTCCCCTTCCTTTAGCTACTTTAAATGTTGATGCGTAGGGAAGCACGGTAACTTTTTATTTTCCCAGAAAGTTCTACCATCCCTCTACTTCTGGTAATAGAGCTTTCTCTCATGCTCCCCCACAACCAGTTTGGGCACATGACCCAGGCCTGGCCAATCCAAGTGCCCCATATCTGGCAACAGTGGTTGGGCTAAGGAGAGGTCATGTGACCTGGGCAGAGCCAATCAGAGTTCTTTCTAGTGATTGCTCTGTGGCTACATGGTAGGAGAAAGAAACATGGTTTGTTTGTTTTTACGGAGGAGGGGCAACTAATCTGGGAATTTGTTCTCTGCGTAGTAGAAAGATCCTGCCTGACGTAGGAGGAAATGAGATCCATGTGCAAAGAGAAGCAGAGATGAAAGATGGGGGGAGAGAGAGGGGGAAGCCCGGCAGCCCTGAGTCCCCGGGCCTGGCTGCTGTGGCCTGCTGCCTGCTGCTCTTGTTCAGTTCTACGCGCTCCCCCAGTATCCTGCCCTTCTGACTTGAGCTGGTTTGGGTTGAGTTCCTCTGGCTTGCTCTGTCTTTGGCATCCTCCCATCACTGTTGTATTCTACCTCATCAGTATCACCAGTGCCCTCGGCCTTCCACTATCACTTACCTGCTGATGACTCTAAAATCTCTACTACATCAGGGCAATCTCTTGAGCTTTAGAGCTAAACATTACATGCCTACTGGTCATTTTGGTTGGATGTTCTTCATGTACTGCAAACCAATTTTTTCGCAAACCTTTCCCCATATGTTCCCAAACTTGGTGAATGGCATCACTGTCCACCCAGGTTCCTAAACTAGAACCTGAAAGTCATCTCAGATACTTCCCTTACTCTCTAATCAACCAGCAGTCCCAGTGATTTTATCACCTTAAGACTTCTCATATCCCAGATCTGTTCATATCACCCTCCTGCTCCTCAGTCTGGTCTCTCATCATTTCTAAACTAGGCAGCTTTAGGGGACACTGGTATCCCTGCTCCCAGGCTCACTGTCTAACCCCTCCAATCCAGCCTTTGTATTTCCCTCTTGTTTTCTTCCAAAATGGAAAGCTGATCAGGTCACTTCCGTGTTTAAAATCCTTCAATGAATTCCCATCTTTTTATGTCATGGTCACATCAGGCTCTGCTCTGTTTGCCTCCTGCCTCCTAGACACAGACAAGGCCACCCACTGCTGACCAGCCTAAGGGCTCTGTCTACCCCAGGCCCTGCCCAGCAGTCTCAAGGACTGAGAGAGTGGGGTAGTATTTCAACACACCATATGGCATGCTTGGGGGGAAGCTCTGGCTTACAGGATACAGCTTACACTCCTTAGCTTGACATGTAAGGTTCCTGCCTGCCTCTCTTTGCAATGTTATGATCACCACTCCTTCATGTGCATGTGTAACTGGGCTCTGAGATGAACTAGAGGCAGCAAACCTGAACTCCAGGGTGTCTACAGCCATGGCTTGATATACCTGGGAACATGTGGTGGTAGTGTTTCGTCTTATCTAAAGGAGGAGGTTGATGCTAGGCATCTGTGGAAAGACAGAAAGACAAGTAGATCCAAACAATTTGCTTTCTATTCCTCAGACATTCCCCTATAGAGAGTGGGGGTAGGCAAGTGCTGGAAGGTATACTTTGACGGAAGGCTTATGACATTCACGGGAGATGTACTACCTTGGGGTACAATGACAGAGTGAGCCGCAGAGCCAGAGAGAAGGGTTTTCTTTTCATGTTTGCATGTAACAGTGTGTCAGCATCAAAGGGGGGACACAGTGCAACAGAAAATAAGCCACATTCTCAAGATGACTCTTCCCTGGGAAGTCCCTACAATGACTGGAGATAGTGAAGGGGAAAGGAGTTGAGTCCTATGCAGATGGGAGACAATCAGCCAGTGAAATTCAGGGCAACAAGTCACGTGATCTCACTGGGGAGACCTGTGGAAAATAGTTTACCGGCGCTCTATGTATCAGTTCTGATGTGCTTAACTACAAGAAAACATCTAACTACTTGTAGCATATACAAATAGGAGTTTGTTTTTCTCACACCAGGAGGAGTCCAGTTGCCAGTATTGGTTGCTACTCAGTGTTACCATCAAAGTGCCCCCAGGCTCTAATTATCTTTCTGCTGTCACAAGACAGCTGGCACAACTGCAAATATCATATTTGTTTTCAAGAAGAGAAGGAAAGGCTAGCTTTCTCCTAGCAAGGCTTTTTAGGTTCAAAGGAAAGTCCCCCAGGCAGACTTCCCTTAGAGTTCATTGACCAGAACGAGGTCACATGCCCAGCCCAGACCTGTCAGTGGCCCTTCTTGAGATCATCTCAGATACAAAACCAGGGTTCAGTTGGCAGGGAAGAAGGAGGACAGGGGAGGAAATGGCTGTTGTGTAGGCAAAGAACGATTTCGGCCACACCAATATTTGTGGTTTTCCATTCCTAGCAGGTCTCTACTTCCCTTTCCCATTGCCTAAGTCCTCCTCAGCCTTCAGTTTCCCACTCCAGCATCTTCTCTGACACTATGTCTCCAGAATTGACCAGTCCTTCTCTGCTGCCACCATTATAAATGCTGCATACCCCTATATTTTCTCTCATTACTCTGTATTGTAATATTTGTCTTGGGGGCACTTCTTGGGGGAAGTGGGTCCTTGGGGGAAGAGGTTATATCATATTCACCTTTGTCTCTAATGTCTAGCATAACCCACGGCAAATAGCAAGTCTTTAATAATTTTTTGGATAGATGTTGCATAAACAAATCCAAGAGAGAAAATAATCATGTTAGCAGTGGCATCTTCGAGTATGAAGGCCCATGAAATAGGCACAGTAGACAACTATTCAATTCAGTCACACATACTATTAGAAGTCCAGGTCATAAGACAGCGAACCAACACCCCTGTGACATAAACTGAAGAAAGGCAGCCTCCAGCCATAACCCACTTGACCAACTGAGCAAGCCATTGACTGAGCAAGCCATGGCAGCCCATCCCCTCCCAAGAACAAACAAAGTGGAGCAGATAAGGGCCATCACCCCCTCCTGGCCCAAGCACCACCAACCCCTTCTACATTCCAAGACCTCCTAGCCCACTCCTCCTGGCCATTTGGCCCCAGGCTGTACTCAGTTTCCCCGCCTATTGATGTACTATATAAACTCATATCCACCACCTTCTACGGGTGGGCTGAAGTCTCTCTTCAGACCCTCGCCATGGCGGCAGGGGGGCTGAAGTCTATTTCTCAGACCCCCTCCATTGAGAGAGCCTCCCAATAAACCTTCTGCCTGCAATCGTCAGTCGTCAGTCTCTGTGTCCTAGTGAGTGCCGTTTTTCTCTAACACATATTTACAGAGGGTCTATTGTCTGCCAGGCACCAGGAGCAACCAGGAGCAACAAAAGGAAAGGATAACACAGGTCTCCGTGAGCTCAAAGAGCTTATGTGCTGCCAAGATAACTAACAATACAAACTAGCATCTGATAAGTGTCTCATTAGAGCTACAGGAGTGCTGTGGCAGGGGGTAGAAAGAGGGAGGGCATGGGAATTAAAATCCACAGGTAATCCAAAATCTTAATTTAATCAACACCTTCAACCTCTGCCCATCCACAACTTCTTAGTGATGTAAGAAAATTGTCAGATTTGAATGTCATTTCCTCTGGGGGCCCTGCCTATCTGTCAGTGCAGCTGTGACCTAGCAGTAAAAGCAGCATAGAGTAAACAGCCAAAGAGGAAACCGAGGAGAAAGGGGACCTTGGTAATTCAGTTTAGATAGTCAGCTCTTGAATAGCTGAGAGCTGGTGCAGTTTTAACCAGCAATTCGGAGATCAAATGAGTCCGTATTTCACAAGTGTACTGAGCTTGAGGTTTTTGTTCAGGTATGTTATTGGAAAAGAGGTAACTAAAACCACACGAAAGGCACAGGAAAATGCACAAAAAGGATAATTTTATGGGCCTGTCTCTGCATGGAAGCTGTATTTTTGCAACAGGGCAATACTAATCCTAAAGCAATGGGGAGAATCCTAAGAATCTCCTAAAATGGTTCTTAACCTTTTTTGAAGGGCCAAAGACCCCTTTGATAGTCTGGGGAAATATATGGACTCTTCTCAGAAGGCTTTTAAAATGTATAAAATAAAATACATAGACTTATAAAAGAAGCTAATCATAGTGAAATGCAGTTACAAAATACTAAAAATATATATATATCATGACATGGTGACATATGTGCTTCTTTGGTAACATTGTAAATAATGAGATTTAGCAGCACCTCCAATACTTAATCAAGATAAGTATAAGTGATATAATGATAAATATAAATCGAGGTGTCTGCAATAAACTGTCATGTGATTAGAAAATATCTGTGATTTCTCTTGGTAACAAAATCACAGCTGCTCCTAATAGTACTCTGGATGGTTGCCTACATTTATAATTGAAGGAAATGCTAAATTTCAATTAGAGGTTAGAGAAAATAAAGATCTAATTTTGTGTTACCATCCAAGTTAAGAACCCCTGGTCTGAGGGACCTTGAATATGAGAACTAGGGCTAGCTTGCGTTGTCCTGCCATTGATGGGCACAAGTCTAGGATGTCATTTCCTATCTACTCAAGTAATTACATCAGCATTTATACTCTCTTCTTTCAAAAAAAAAAAAAAAGATTGTCAGAGAGATAGAATCAACAACAACAGGAAGAGAGGAAGGACCCTATCAGGCTGCCAGTCTGAAAAGACCTTTATTGAATTAATTCCCATTACCTGTCCTTGGGATGTGGTTCTCTAACGTTGGTGTTATGGTGTTTTCTGCTGATATAGTAGTTGCTGGATCCTTCACATCCTCTTGTGATGTTCTTGCCTCATAAACTGTGGACATTTCAGATATAGGAAATGATTCAGGAAGAGGAAATTCAAAATCGCCGTCTAAAAAAGCTGCATGACTGCTCAGTTCGTGGAACTGCTCTTAGAAAATGGATGGGTGGGGTGGGGTGGTAAAGCCGGGCGCCTCTGGAATATTTAATGGACACAAATGCAAATTAAATACAAATAGGAACTTCTGTACCTTATCATCATTTTTTCCACAACTCCAAAGCTCTAATCATAATTGCTTGGGCCAGTTGCTTCAGGGCACGGCTTACAGTACAGTTCCCCTTTCCTGTGTATTTCAGTATTTACCTCAATGAAAAGGGGGGGACAGAAGACAAGGGGAAGTGTCCTAACACTGTTGGGAAAGGTGGGTCACATTTTTATTGTTGCAAAAATTGAGTTCCTTTTCAACTGAAAAGTAAGCACACTATAATTTTGTTCAGATGACAGCAGAACCTGGAAAACCTGTTTCTGCTAGAGCTGTATAACTTTCTGCCATTGGTCCTTGCATATAAATATAAATATAAATATAAATATAAACATAAACATAAACATAAATATAATATAAATACACACATATATACCATTTGAATTTTGGGAAACTTTAGCTGTGCTGTCAATTTTAGAAAAAGTATCACAATTGTATCGCTTTGAGTTGGCATTGTACAGAAATTAACAGGCACATTGATCTAGAAATGTTAAACTTATTTTTTTCCACTTGTACAGGGGTAATGCACTGTATTAAATATGTAAAGTCTTATCCACATGGGTTTGATTACAGAAACTAACAAACTATTCTCTAAATTAAAAAAATTCTCACTCAATCAAGACCGCTTCTGTGTCTTCAAAGATTAGCTTGCACATCTATAAATTTACAAAGAAAAAGGTAAAAAAATCTATTTGATGATTTAAAAAATCTGTATCCAAAGAGTAGATAATTGAGAGGGAAAAACCCAAATGATTTTGGGGGAAAAATTTTTTTTCAGGCAGATTAGATTTATGAGGGCAAAGAATTCCAAAATATGAAGTCGTTGCACCTTCATGTTGAAAAAAGCCTTTTAAATATTAAATTTTAAAAACAAAAAAGTGAAGTAAGTTAAGAACACACCTGTAGGGTGGTTGTCTCCTTGGCTGTAGGACATATTTTTCCCAATTAGCAGTCACAGAACTAATCACTTCTTCAATTGTATTTGTATTTTCACTATATAAGCAGAGCAGATATTCTATTTTATCACAGTTATTTCTGTGTGTTTGTTTCTTTCCTCAATTTTGAGCTTCTGGAGCTGGTCTGGGCATCTCCAGGGTCATAATGGGCAATTAGTAGGTGTGCAATAAAAATATGCTGAATTGAATAGAATCCAAAGAATTCTTGTGTGGCTGGCAAGGAAGGAGATAGCAAATGATTTTGCTATAAACTTGATCAGCAACGTTAAAAGTTTTTCACCAATGGCATGAACAATGGATTCAGAAAACAAGTTTTTAAAATTTGCAGATCACGCCAAAGAAGGGAATCCAATAAGGCCACTCTAAATGGACAGTGGGCATATCAGACAAGAGGACAGAGATGAACAAATTCAGTCTGCCAGGAACCTGAAAATGTGCAATACGTGGTTGTTGAATAAATGACTAACTTGATTAATAATAGTGAGCATCATTGCATAGTGACTTGCATAGTTTCCTTGTCTCATGAAGACACAAAAAGAACCTGCCTTACGGGGTTGTTATGAGGAGTGAATGAGTTAATACACATAACACACTTAGAGGAGCAACCAGCACATAATGAGCTTTAGTTATTCGATAGGCTCAGTGCTTTTCATAGTTTACTAGTGGAAATGATAAAGAACCAGGATGAAGAGAAATCTTAGGAGTTTGGGGAAAAGGAGAAGGGGAAACACTTAAATCTGAGCATTTTCAGTTCATGGTTGTGGCAGTTTGGCGTTGTTTATGAATTCCAAAAATAGATATTGGATTATGTTTGTAAATTGGTCTGTTGGAAGTTTCACTTTTACTTGATTAAATCATGATCAGGGCTTTGATTGGGCCATGTCAGTAGGACATTGCATCCCTGCCCCTTGGTGGGCGGGGACTTGCAGAGAAAAGACATGGCAGGTAATAGAGTTGGGAGTTTTAATGCTGGAGCCCCAGAAGTAAGCACACAGAGCAGCAGAGAAAAGGGTCAAATAGACACTGCAGAGGCCTCGGGAAGAGAGACAAGCCATTTGCCTGATAGTCTACAGCTGGCCTTGTGGAGAGAGCCGAGCAGCTGAGCCGAGAGAGAAGCAAGCCCCGGGAGAGAGGAACCCAGGAAGCCTGAACCCTTGCAGACATGGGCAGCCATCTTGCTCCAACACGTGGCAACAGACTTTGGTGAGGGAAGTAACTTATGCTTTATGGCCTGGTAGCTGTAAGCTTCTATCCCAAATAAGTACCCTTTATAAAAACCAACCGATTTCTGGCATTCTGCATCAGCACCCTTTGGCTGACTACTACAACAGTCTTCTTTGTGTTTCTGGCCCTCTGCCTGGAACAAGCTTCCCCAGCTCTCCTCGTGTTTGTCCCTCACATCCTTCAGGTCTCAGCTTAAAAGTCCTGGCTCCTACAGGCCTCCTGTGACTCACCATCTGAAGGAGGTTCCTCTATATTGTTCCCTTTTTCAGCACCATGTTCTTTGTCCTTGGAGCACTGAAGACATTTGTCATCACATATGTACTTGTGTGCTTACCAGTCTACTGTCCCTGCCATTAGACTGTTCACTCCATGAAGGCAGGAGCTGGTTATGTTTACTGATTGTCCTCAACTCCTGGCACATACTAGATATTCAATGAATGAATCTGTTGGTGTGCATGTTGTAGAGAAATGGAATGAAAGAATGTAGGAGTCTCCCTGCTGCAAACAAGGCCACCTGCAGCCAGCATGTTATCTACATGATCCACCAGACACTGACCCACTCCCCACGAGATTGCAATCTGATATTTTATACTCTGACAGTTTCTTCTAGGATCCTAGGGCTTGTGTGTTCCACCTACTGGGGATTTAAAACCTACATCACAACATACTTCCTCATTTTGAGCAGGTTCACAAAGAGAGGAGTGTAAATGGAGGGATAGGCTACCTAGAGAGCAGCTGGGCTATGGAAATAGGGAGAGCAAGATAGAATTTGAGGCTGCACTACACTTCTAAGAAAGACTTCCCTTTTGAGACTTCTTAGGGAGGCAGGAAGTGTGTATATATATATATATGAGGATATGCTCAAACCTCCATGTTTTGGATAATCAACTGTACTCTAAAGCCTTTGAACAGGGTTCAGACACTCAGGGTAAGATACAGGGATGGTTCAGATGCCTTTAAGTTAAAGGCCAGATGTGGAGGAGAGGGAAAAAATGGAAAAGAAGTCCTAGAGCAGATCTCCTGGGATTAAAAAGAACAACACAGATGGAGTTTAGGGAGAGGAGGCAAAGAGAAAGAGGAGGTGAGGTTTGCTATTCTCACAGCCTAAGGTAGAAGAAACAGCCCTGCCTGGAAAATGGCCAACAGGAAGCCAGACTGAGCTCCCCTTTTCTGTTGCCAGCAGTGTTTGGAACCCTGCCTTGGAGGGGGTGGAGAAGAGCCCAGGGCTGTGAGTGTCTGGCTTCTGCTCACTCCTCTCCTTCCCCATCTCGCCTAGGCAGGAGCAGTGGTCCTGGCCCTGTGGCCTTTCCTCCCAGGCCGGGCTGACCAGGGAAAAGCTCAGTGGACAGAGACCAGAAGTGGGTTGCTGTTAGCCCAAGCTGCACCTTCGTGCAAATTACCAAAAGGCACTCCCATCCCTTACTCAAGACGTTTTATTCAATCTGTTGGAAAACTGTTGTTATGGGATGATTTGTTGGAATAAGACATATTACTACTGTCTGCCAGAAAATTATAAAAACAATAAATATGTAAATTGACAGTGTTTAATATAAATGGCAGCCCTTTAGATGTGGCCCTTTGTGCAGTGTTCATCCTGCACAACTGTATCAGGCAGTGCTCAGAAATCCAAAATTCTAATGTTTCAGTGGTACCCAACCTGTAACCTATCAAGAAGACAAAGAGATGATCTCTGGGCCCCATTTCAGCACATCAATCTCTTAGCATAAGGAGTTCCAGTGGAGCTCATGGTGGGGGTTATGATTTCTCTTGCTTAGTTCACCCAATCTCACTCTGATATGTCTGACCAGCTCCCTGTAGGCACCCATTTCTTAGACCAGTGCTCTGGACATGGGATGGTTGGGTTTTAGTGCTTGCTAAAAATGCAGATGCCCCAGCCCCACCCAATAATCCCTGATTCTCTAGGTCTGGGATAGGATCTTGGCATCTATTTCTGATAGTAATTATTCTAGGAACTGAAGTTTAAGAACATCTGTCATAGGAGAAGAAATTTGAATTTGCTGCATTAGAAGTTTGAAATAGTTGCATCAGGGTCATCAAAAGTTTAACTTCCTCTCCTCAGTATTTTATCAACCCTTTGCAAAACCATGATCCTTAATGTATTTCTTTTCCTGCTAAGGCCAATTTGTGATGCACTGAATGTACAAAATGTAATAATGAACAGAAATGAAACAGATCAGTTAATCAGAGAGATAAACCCATGAAGTTTCCAAAGAAAATACTGTCAGCATCTTTAACTATTTATGTAAATCTGTATTTCATATAGAGCTAGGTTTCAATAATAGCCTAGACCTGGGCATTTAACTGGGGTGTGTGTGTGTGTGTGTGTGTGTGTGTGTGTGTGTGTGAGAGAGAGAGAGAGAGAGAGAGAGAGAGAGAGATGCCTGAAATGAAGAGTAGAGGGGTAGTATCTCTCCTGCCTTTGATTTCCCAAATTAAAATGTTTCCCTATCAAATGGCTGTGGGCTGACCCTGAGTATCACACTCAGTGGTTGGGAATAAACAACTTGTGTACTTCTGCCTCTTGATTCATGCCTGGGGCTTTCTAATCCCATGGCCTAAAGGCCTCAAAACAGTTAACACTGAAATGAATGTCTCACATTCCTGGGGGCTCTCACCAGCTATTTAGGAAATAAATATAGCAGCGTGCAGGCAAGCTTCCATTTGTCCAGAATTACCTAGCTAAAGTGGAAGCTGCCCACACTATTACACTTGAGTTAAAGTATTTTGAGCTCCACCCACTCTCTTCCCATTTTTAGCGTGGTGTGATGGAGGCAAGCAGGCCAGGAGAACACATGTGCAGATGTCACCAAGTGGCTGGATATCAGGCCTGTTTGCAGGTGGGGCTGACCTCTAGCCCCCAGCTCCCTCTGTAAATCCACATGTTACTTTTCAAAATTCAAAACTCTCATGTGTAACACTCATAAAATGGGGTGGGCCTCATATCTCTCCATTTTATAAATCAGGAAATGGGCTCAGGGAGATTAGTGTGTGGACAAGTCAGGAAACCAGACTTTAGGTCTCCTGAATCTTGGTCCAGTGTTCTATGAGTCTCAGCTCTCAGCATTGGAATCACCTGGGGGAACATTTGAAAAAAATGAAGATGCCCTGGCCTAATACCAGCTTCTCAAGGGATGGAATCTAGAGAGTGTGTATATGTGTATGCATGTGTGTGCATTTCAAAGTGCCACAAATTCAGATAAACAGCTAGGGTTGAGAAACCTTAGCCTAACATGCACTTAATCTGAGAACCCATAAAAATAATATAAAAACAAATTTAACTGAAGCATAAGAAGAGAAAACTGGCTTGCTTAATTAAGGAATAAAGTCCATTAGAGGAATAGTGCTGGTTGCCTATTGTATCATATATGAATGGCGCCCTCTTGAGTTGTGCAAAGAGCAGAGGTCCTGTTAGAAGGAGTACACAAGAGGGATCAGAATGGCCTATCAGAGGCACTGGAGAACAATTACCCCTGCACCTCCCCCTCCCTCCTCCCAAATTCCCCTAACTCTTGGGCTTCTACAATGCTGGAGAATGAAATAATACGCAGTATATTCAAAATGGCTCCAAAAGCTCTGAAAGAAATGAGCCTCATTTCAGACGCCACAATCTGTTGGGGTGATACAGCTTGCTCCCATCTCCCAGTCATGTTCTCTCCCTAATCAAGGCTGATTCAAATTTTCCAGTTGTGAGGAGTGAGGAGTCAGAATACCTGGGTTCTGCTCCCAGCTCTATCATCACCTGCTATGTGATTATATTAGCTGAACTGACCTTCAGTTTTCTTATCTTTAAAGGAGGGAGTCCAATTCTTGCTCTGCTCGCCTCACACGCAGGATGCGTTGTGATGATATATTTAGACACATATGCAAGCAGAGTATAATTATTACTGTGCACAGCATCAATGGATTGATTAGCTCCAAATGGGGCATGTGCATTCTCCAAGCCCCATATATCATTTAAGCACCCCATTTCTTGCTGGTCTAACCTCCTGCCTTTTCCAGCTGGGGGAGCATTTGGGAAGCACTGGGTTCCTTCCCTTCAAGCACTCAAGCCTGGACACTCTAGAGAGTAGAAGAAAGGAGAGAGTGAGCCAGGGGACTCAAGTCAGAAAAGAGATCGGGAGAAAGAGGCTGGCACTAAGCTAAACTGTTTCAGAATTGACCTAGATGCTGGGGGACGGGGAGAGCCTCGGCTCTCATGTCTCATGGCCTGCTTGCCTCCATCTGTCTGCCTGTAGACAGACTGGGACATGAATGGGAGTCACTCTCTGGATAGAGCCGGGGTACGTAAGACATGGATGGGACTTTGTGGTGGCAGCAAGGATGGTGAGGACCTTCCTCGGGCCAGAGTCAAATGAAAAACATTTGGAAACCAAATGAAGTCCACCAAAAGCTTTCTTTCCCTTAACAGGGCTCTAAGGAAACAAGCCAACCTCTGCCAGCCACACCTATGAGCCTTTCAGGACCTGCCCAGTAGGGCTGGGAAGGAAGAGAAGCACAAGGGAATCAAAGGTCAGAGCCCGGCAGGGCCTTGGGAACCCACCTTGGGAACCAGCCCAGGCCCATTTGGTCATGCATAGTAACTCACACAGCCAACAGGGAACTTGAGGTGGTGAGGGCTCTCTTTTCCCCAACACCTTCCAGTTGAACTAAAAGCAAGGTTCAAACCAAATTCTGCCACACATCCAGAAAGTTTTAGACAAACATTCTTTAGCCTAGCAGGCAAGAAACCCTCTGTAAGCTCAATGATGAAGAGCCAGCATTCTGTTCTTTTCGATGCTTTGATCCACCTGGATGAAAGTTCACCAGAGGCAAACTTTGCAACGCAGGATTCTGTGCTCCCTGGCAGGTATCATGTACTCAGAAATCCCCTATGCCAAGGGCCAGAAACTGATGAGGCATCAAGCCTCGGGGTACAGGCTCTAGGCCTCAGCTGGGTTCTTACTCCCACATCTCTTGACTATCTTTAAGGAGAGTCATTTCTAGTGGGTATAGTGCTAATGAACAAATTGCTAATTTCAGCAACAAAGAACAAATCCTGACAGGCAGTAAGCTAATTAACACATCAGTGGTTGTTGCTTGAGATGTTGACAACAGAAGGACTTGTAGTGGCCTCCTCTGGAGCGCTGCCCTCTGGAGCGGCCCCCTTGGCCCGCGCATTGCATCGCATTGGTGATCGTGTGCTTACTGACCACTCCCGGCTACCTGTGGTGCTTTGGAACTGTATCTGCCCCAGAAAATCATGTTCTTAAAGTCAATCCATTCCTGTGGGTGAGGGCCCATTGTAAGTAGGATCTTTTGATGAGGCTACTTCAGTGAAGGTGTGTCCCACCTCATTCAGGATGGGTCTTAATCATCTTACTGGAATCCTTTATAAATGGGATGAATACAGAGAGAGAGAAAAGCCACAGAAGCAAGAAGCTGAAATCAACAAAACCCAGAAGAGAAGAGAGCGACCAGCAGATGCTGCCATGTGCCTTGCCACGTGGCAGAGGAGTCCAGGATTGCTGGCAGCCAGTCTCCAGGAAGAAAGCAGCGTCTTGAGGATGCCTTGGTTTGGACATTTTCACAGCCTCAAAACTGGGGGCCTGTAAGCTCATAAATTCCCATTGTTAAAAGCCAACCCATTTCATGGTATTAGATTTCAGCAGCCTAGGAAACTAAAACACTAACGGAACACCTTGCAGAAGCATAATATCACCCTGATTATGCTAAAGTACTTAAAGGTACATTACTTGTAAACCTACAACTTCTCCAATAAAAGGGAAAAAAAAGTATATTACAAACAGCGCAGCATATCTCCATTGTACAAATAGGAAAACGTAAGTAGAGGGAGCTCAATTGACTGCACATTACACAAAAAGGCAAAACTGAACAGGATCCAGCTGTTCTGAGCCCTGGATCCAGCTGTTCTGAGCCCTGGATTGATTTCCCCCAGTGCCCATCACCAGCTGGTGTTCCCTCAAACATTGTGTGTGTTCGTAACCATATACCCTTGGGTCATCTTCTCATGATAGCCACCAGTAGCTTCCTCTGGCTCCCAACCTTCTAGTAATATGCTCAGGACTTTGCTTCTTACCAGAGTTATCTTAAAAAGTCTCAGTGTGTCTTAGACTCTTCAGGTCTAAAATTCCTATTTATTTAAACAATTGTCATATGAATTTTGACTAATTAAACCTTAAATTCCAAATCAACTGGGCCATAACACTGGAAGCTCCCTGAAGGGTGAGGGCATTTGCTTATTTTTTGTATTCTCAGTGCCCATTGCAGTGCTTGGCACTTACTTGATGACATAATAAATGGTTGCTATTTAAAAAAAAAAAAAGGAATATGGCTAATTTTGTCATATCAGGGTGTAACCGTTGGCCAATTTGATGTAATTATGAATTCCAAAAATATAATTGGATCATGCTTGTAAACTGATCTGTTAATCTGGGCATGATTAGGTTATGATTAGGGTGCTGAGCCCCACCCCTTGGTGGGTGGGGAATCAAATATAAAAGGCATGGCAAGAACAGTTTTGAGCAGCAGCAATCTTTAAGAAGCAGCTTTGATGTTGGAAAGAAGGTCCCAGTAGAAGAGAAGCGAGCTGTTCACCTGATCGCCTACAGCTGACCTTGTGGAAGAAACAGGAGCTAAGCCTGGAGAGAAATGCAGCCCCGGGAAGAGGGAACCTAAGAAGCCTGAAACCTGGGCAAATGCTGGCAGCTGTCTTGCTCTAACATGTGGCAATGGACTGTGGTGAGAGAAGAAACATAACGCTTTATGGCCTGGTATCTGTGGACTTCTACCCCAAATAAATACCCTTTGTAAAGACCAAACCATTTTTGGTATTTCACATTAGCACCCCTTTGGCTGACTAATACACAGGGTTAAAATGTATCCCAGTGGTAGTTCACAGAATGGAAGACTACTACTCATATAAAGATGCCACCTTTTTACAACCCTTATTGTATGCCAGGCTCTATTCTAAGTGCTTTATATATATTCACTCATTTAATCTTTGCACAATCCAATGCAATAGACACCATTATCCCCATTTTACAGATGAGAAAATTGAGGGACAGAGAAGTTAAATGACTTGCCTAAGGTCACACAGCCAGGACATGAGAGAACCAGGATTTCAACATAGACACTCTGGCTCCAAAGCGTATACCTTTTACACTATGCTCCTCCTTATGATGCAGTAAGTAGGAAGAGAATTGAGTCTCACACCCTAAACAAAAATAACATTAGGTGGGTTTCAGATTATTTGTTTGCCAGTCAAATGGGTAAAAGATGATCAATAATCAACCTGGGAAGTATCAGTATTCAGGGAAGTATAACATGGCAATAAGTGGGGGAAGATGAAGTTTTACTTTCCTATTCATCTCCTGGAGCTCTCTACTTATTTATAACCGTGTGTGTGGTTGGGGCTGGGCTGGGGGGAGGGAGATTACTAGAGAAGAGAGGGGAGGGAAGAGAGAGAGGGCTGAGAAGCAGGGGGCTCTTGGAGAAGAGGAACCCTCTTTTTCCACTTGGTCCCTGGGCAGCCTCAGTCAATGGAGAAGGTGGAAATCAGGGCTCCCAGCATAACTTCTCCAGGGACCAGGCACAGAAGGAGGGCGCGAAAAGGGCCACAGGTCAGACAGTGGGGAGTGCTGGCACCTGTGGTAACCCTACCTTTGCCAAGCAACGATGTAGAGCCAGTGTGCCGGACCTTCCAGTTATTAAAGAGAACCAGAAATATGCCTATTTATGTGAGATAGCCTGATTTCGAAAAGAAAATTTCTCTCCTAGCTGGAGACTAAGGCTACCAGCTTGAGAACTGGGATCTCAGGCTTTAAGAGGTTCCAGGATTCAGAACCATAGAGACTTATGGAAGATCCAGAATTAAATGCAAATGTCTCCATTCAAGTTGCTACAACGCACCAACTGAATTTTCTGGCCCTTCCCCAGGAGCCAAGTGGGCTTTGTTGCAGAATTCCCATGGTCGTATTTTCCAAACACCAGGCATGTGTGCTCCACTTCACAGTTTTTACCACATTTCCATATCACGTATATCATGATTTACTTAATATTTTCCCCTTTACTGACTCTATAGTAGATAACTTTTAAAAGTTAAGGCTGCCATAGACCATAATAAAATCATTCGGTTTTTCCTAAGCACATTAAAATAGACAACTAGTAGAATTACTATTGCTCATTCTGCCTACCTCTTAAAATCATTTTCTAGTAATACACTTAACATCATTAGGAAGCACTGCCATTCTGAAACAGATTTCAGACAAGGCTCAGATGGAATGTTGGAGAAGTAGGGAGAAACATCCATTGTGCTGGGCTGGACCCTAGGGAAGAGGAACCACAGTACAGCGGAATTCCATTCCACTTGATAAGAAATGTGGGAACTTCATAGTTTGTTAAAGATATGCTGTAGTTTTATTAAGGAGCTCCCTCCCCCCGTATTGGTTTAGAAAAATCTCTGCTATGGCCCATATTTCATTTGCCTGTTATCTCCCTACTACTAAAAACAATTTGCATGCAAACAATCAGACTCTTAGTTCACAGGAATTGCTGGGCTCCTGCTGTGTTCTGGCTCACTCAGGCTGTTGCTTTGTCTGCAGTTTAATCACAAGCCCTGGCTTTGGGTACAATTAGGAACCGGCAAGTAGTGGAGCGCTTTGGGATGAGGCATTTCCTATAGAACCCTTGGGGGCTGATTCCAAGGCAAAGAGCTCCTTGGGAAATGTACCCGTGGGAGAGCTGGAAATGACAGGACTGTAAACTTTCAGGGAGGCGGGGACTGAACTTTATAACGTGAATGGTACAAAGGTCATTCCACTCCAGACCCCTGGAAGCTGGGAGTTTTGTGTACCTGACAGCAGAGACCTTCTTCTGAGCATCTTATCTTGGGCAGAAATGACAAACGGACATTCTCCAAGGTTCAGTCCTTGGCACCCTTAGCTGGAAATATCAAGATGCTGAGGGAGGAACTCGCCCTAAAGACACAAGGAGAGAGCATTTTTTAAGAGTTGCTTACCAGAAGCGATGATGCTACACTTTTTTATATTTTGATTTGTAAAAGAACATTTTTTTTTTTCCAAATTATAAAAGCAATTCCTCAGGACAGAGGCCATGCTTTTGTTCTGTTCATCACTGAATTGCTAGAGTGGTGCCTAGCATGTAGTAAATGCTCAATGGATATTTATTGAATATTAGTGAAATTAAATCAACCAAGTAAATTCTATATTGATTAAATTAGTTAACACATTTGGGGGGAAATGAAAAAGGAAGTCAAAACCACCGATAATTCTACCAATAGAGATAGTGACTGTTAATATTTCAATGAATTTGCTTTCAGTCTTTTTCTTTGCATATACATTTTTCCACTGAGATCATGCTTTATGAAGAATCTTGTGTTGTGCTTTTAAAAATTACTATCATGAGACCTGTCCAAGGTCATTAGTCTTCAAAACGACTGCATGACTTTTAACCACTCCCACATTGGGCATTCAGGATATTTCCAGGTTCTCAGTTCAGACTCAGCAATAAATGCTCAGCAATAAATGCTCATTGCGTTTGCTGCGTTCCTTCTAGGTGTCAGGCACCAGGGCACAGAGAGGCAGGAAGCTCTAAGGTAACATCCACATTTACGGGGCAATAGTGGAGGTCCTGGGAGGGTAGTCAGCAGTGGGCAGGAGAGCAGGGACTGAGCAGCTCTTGGGCTGCAAGGAAGGGGAGAGCATCAGGAAGAAGAGAGGCGACAGTGGCAGAGAGGCCCTGGCTCCTGTTTGCAGACTGTGCTCTTGGCCCCACAGCCTTTTTCACTTCCTCTAATGTGGGCCCTGCCCCTCTCCACCCAGCTGCAAGAACTTTGCATGTGCTGCCTGGACTTCTTTCAGCTCTTAGTTCAGTCCTCACGTCCCCTTTTGCTGACTTTCCCGACTCATACTCTGTTACTATTGATCTTCTTTGTGAAAATGTTATACTCATTTCTGTAATCCTTGATTACTGTTTGCTTCCTTCACTGGAAGTCTCAGCGATTAAAAAAAAAACAAAAACTTATCGAATGAAAACAAAACAAAACATGTTAAATGAAGGAGCGAATGAAGGTCTTTGTTTGCTTTGGAAAGACCATAGACTTGAGCAGGTCCAGATTTTCAATGTTGAACTTGACCCGAGCTCTGCGATCCTGGAAAACAGTGGGAATTAAAACCACCCCTGCCCCCACTTTTGTGTTCCAGAAAAAGGCTTACCGCAAAGAATCGCTCTTCCCCGTATGACTTGGATAAGACTCATGGATGTCCCCTCTTTGCTGAGCTGTTATAAGGACAGACACAGACCCTCCAAATTCCCATCCTCTGTCTCACAAATGCTGAATTGCTTATCCCCACTGATCCATCAGAACAAAATGCTTTTTAATCAAACTTTAAGTTTCTCTCCTGCCCCCAAGCTCCTGAACTTTAGCCCACCCTCAACTGAGCCAGCATACAGCTCCTTCTTAAGGGCCCCTCCCAGAGAACAGGCTGGCTTCAGCATTAAATACTCACTGAGCCATGATCTGATCAAGCCTCCTTTCATCCCACTTTGCCACTTTCCCAAGTCTGGTTCTTGCTAGCCTTGTTTACTCCTCTCTATAAAGGAAAATCCCTTTTGGCCTAACCTTAAGATGCTTGCTGACCTTAGAGTCAGACTGTTCCCCTTATAGCAAACGTTCCCCCTCCTCCTATTGCAATAGCCCCTTTTCCTCCTTGCAATATTCTTTCAAATAAAGTCTCTCCTTACCAAGACCATATTTGTGTTTTATTTGACAAGATACAGAAGGAAAAAGAGCAGGTAGAGGGCCTTCACGAGCCCTTACCTGTGCCCAAGGAGAAGCATTTTCTGGCGGGAGTTTGGATACAGAGCAAGTCTGGCCCATATGGGGCAAGGCCAAGAATCAAATCCAGGAAATTGGCACTAGCAGCTCCAGTACTACTCCTCTGACACAGACCAACAACTACAAAGAAGGAAGGAAGTGGATGTCTCTTCTTGTCCTCCCAGTTACCTTACTGGTTAGGGAGCAGCAAGGAGAGGGCATCTTTGGGTCTCTTTGAGTGGCAGGAAGCCAGAAGGTGGTCAGAAGAGAGGGGAGAGATCTGTTAGAGCTACACATAAAATGGCTGAGAATTCAGGGACTTGTCTGGTGATGATACCGTCAGCCATGGACGAATCCTTTTCTAATAGCTCCTTCTTCTACATTATTCATGAAAACAGGAAGACAGAGCCGATAACATCAGAATGCTGCCGCTGTCCAGCAAATCTAATGACTGTAGCTTGAGGGCATTTTAACTAGCAGGGAAAAAAATTATTTTTGCCAATTTGAGGTCGGGGAGGCTTAGAAAGCTAACTCAAACTTGAAGGGCTGGTGTGAATTTCAGATTTGAAAAAGAGGCGTGGCCTTCTAGCTGCAACATCTGCTGCTTTGTGGTATCTGATCCCTCCCCACCTCTCATTTCTTAGTTTCTAATGGTGGAATTAGAAATGCCGGTCTAGTTAAATAGCCCTAGGTTTTTAAATCAGTCTCTATTTTCATACTTGTCAGTCAAAAGCCAGGGACAAGCAATTGGACTTTGTGGAGGGATTCACCAGATTTCAATATAAATTATTAGCTTCTAATCTCTTTGAGCCTAAGGGACAAGTGCTTTTCAAACAGTGAGAGAAACGTTTCTGCTGCTGCTGAAATCTGATTTTTTTTTTGCCCAATTTCTGGTTCATTACAACTGCAAGATTCATTCCATCCTGAAACCCCCATCTGACTTGCTGTCAAATAAGCAAGGAGGTTAGTTTGTTGAAAGAGGAGAAGAGAAGCTTGGAGGGTAGGTCACCCAGTCAGCTCAAACCGATTCTTAATTTGCCTGTTATTTTCTGACCTTAGTGTAGAATGTTCTGGCTTCTTAAACATAGGTTGATTCATTCAATTAAATTCTTTTTTTCATCACACAATCATTGAGGTTGTACATCTTGTCAAGGCACTCACAAACCACTGAGTATAAAAGACAAACCAGTTCCAGAAAGTTAAGAATAGAATTACTATAGGACCTGCAATCCCACTTACAACCCCAAAGAATTGGAAGCAGGGACTTGAACAGATATCTGCACACCAATGTTCTTAGCAGCATTATTCACAATCGCCAAAAGATGGAAGCAACCCAAAAGTCCATCAACCAATGAACGGATAAACAAAATGTGGTATATACATACAATGGAATATTATTCATCCAGGAAAGGGATTGAAGTTCTGATTCATGGGACGCATGGATGAACTTTGAAGACATCATGTTGAGTGAAATAAACCAGACACATAAAGGCAAATATTGTATAATCTCACTGATGTGAAATAGTTAGAATAAGCAAATTGATAGATTCAGAAACTAAAACATACGTTACCAGGGGCTGGAGTGGTGTAGGGAATGGGGAGTTAATGCTTAATTTGTGCAGAATTTCTGTTTGGAGTGAGGGAAAATTTTGGTAATGGATGGTGGTAATGGTAGCACAAAATTGTGAATTTAACTAACATCACCAAAACATATATCTGAATGTGGTTAAAAGAGGAAATTTTTGGTTGTATATAAGTTACTAGGATAAAAATTTTTAAAAAATACCACCACCACATATGACTGCACAACACAAAGAGTGAACCTTAATAGAAACTATGGACTATAGGTAATAGTACAACACAATAATATTCGCTCATCAATTGTACCAAAGGTACCAAACTAAGGCAAAATGTTAATCATGGGTAACGTTTATGGGAACTCTATTTTCTGCATGATTTTTCTATAAACCTACAACTTCTTTAATAAAAATAAATAACATAAAAAGAACGCAATTGAAGGAAAACTGTGATAAGTATTGTGAAGTTATATTTAAATAAGTCTTAGCTCTGCTTTAGCTGTTTTCACAAAAGAAAAAAAAAAAAAAAGAAAAGAAAAGAAAAAAAAAAACATAACCCAGGTCATGTCCCTGCCTTCATGTTACTCACAACCTAGTGGGACAGATGGATGTGTGATCCAGACACTGATAAAACAGTGTTTCTCCAGATGTGCTGGAAGAGGAAAAGACTGTGGGAGGCCCTCGAATGATCAGGTTTTATTTAAATAATTATGCATTTTACTTTAACATATATAAACATAATTAGCCTTTCAAACCTGTAATTTCACAGACAGTAATGAAATTGAGTTAAAGAAAAATATTAAGTAAATAATAGATGAGGTGGTATTGGGAGGTGGCAAAATTATCAAGTTAGTAAACAATGACAGCGATAACAATAATAATAGCCAACACTTGTAGAGCAGGTAGTACAGACCAGGTGCTATTTGTATGTGCTTTTACAAATATGTTATTTTGTATAATCTTTATCACGACGTATTAGGATTATCCTTATTTTACCAATAAGGAAACGGCCCGGAAAGTTTAGGTAACTTGCCTGAGGTCAACGCAGTTACTGGACAAGGGTTGGAGACGCCGCGGCCCCTAGGGGAGAGGAGGCGCAAACCTCCTGCACCAACTGTGAGAGTCGGAGAAGGCTTCCCAGCAGAAGTGATGTTTAAAGCAGGTCAGAAAAGATAAGCAGGTGAGGTGTTCACTGAATGGACAAAGGGCGCAAGGGCATATCAAATGCAGGGATGGAGCACCGTGCGTTTGGGGACAGTGATTGGTTTGGCGGACTGTAGGAAGGTGGAGGGTGGCAGGGGGAAGGTGACCTGGGAAGGCTTGGTCCAGGTTGCTGAAGGCCTGGTGTGTCCGGCTGGATTTTACCTGAGGGATGGCAAACAGATTTCTGCCCTGGAAGGAGAACTCGATGGGCCTTGGGAGGCCGGCTGAGGGGAGGGGATACTGAAGGGAGGCCTGTGAGGGATGCTCCCGCGTTCTCCATCGTTCCAGAAGTGCAAACTTTCTGTGAGGCGGAAGGGGAAATTGCCCGCTGGATACCCCTCCAGGATGGGGGCACTTGTCTGATTGGTGAGATGGAGTCAAAGGGCGAGCTCCGCCCCGCCCCTCCACCACCCCCACTTCCCACCCCACCCTCCCAGGCAAAACGCTGATCTCACCCTGGCTGCCTCTCTCAAGCCCAAGGTCTGCTCCCAGGAGCAGGAGGCCTAGCGCTCCCGCTTGCTGACTGTTCTCTCTCCTGCTCCCCGCAGGGGGCGGGCAGCCTGGCACCCTCCATGTGGCTGCCTGGGTGCCGCTCTGCAGACCCAACCCTTCCCATGGCTAGTTCCCAAGACCGTGTGGGGAGGGAGGATGTGGGAAACCCAGTTTCAGCCTGGGTATAATCTTAAACAGCAATCCAGCTGTATCAGAAATAAACCAGTTACTATATCTCAATCCCTATCTTATTCCTGGTCTGGTGCTGTTAAGAACCTGGAATGGAGGAGACAGGCAACTAATTCACAATTATAACCTTTCATCTTCATGACAAACTCTAGTTATTAACCCCATTTGGTAGATGAGGACACTGACTCAAAGAGCTTAAGCATCTTGCTGCAAGTCACAGCTAGTGAATGGCAAAGCCAGATTAAAAGGGCTTTTTTCATATTAAAAAAAAATTCTTATTTCAGGTAGCTAAGTTGGTCTTTCTCAAAAATCTCTAATATGCTTGTATAATATAACTGAAATTGTGAAGTTTAAAGAAATATTCTCTCTGCATAGTTTTTGATGTGCAACTAAAGTCTTACAAATGAAATAATCATGTGAGCAATTAAATGATAATTATGACAGAGGGGTAGCTGTCTATATGGATAAACTTAAACATTTTATAGAACTCAGTGTTAACACTGGCCAACTTTTCCCCCTTGGTTCTTCTCTGAGTTTCAGTGAATTTTTCATCAGCTTATTAATTAGTACAAATCTTGGATTGCGCTTTATAATTAAGATCTTATGTTTTCTTCTAGATCTTGCATTTGGGTTAAATGTTAATCTTTCAAAGAGAAAAATTAGGAATTTGATGACTGCCTTCCTTCCTGGAAATAGAATATACATGCCGCTTTGTCAAAAAAGATTGAGTTCCTGAGTTTCTAAGATAGGGAGTGATAGATGATTCATCATGAGATTGCAAACTCATTTGCTCAATATCATAATCAATTGCTGACAGCAGGTTTTCCAGAAACCCATTTGTGAGACGCATTTGGTAGTCTAGTCACCAAACAGTAACTCAAATTCTGTGACTTGCCATTAATCTTTGTAACTTTTTTTAAAAGTCCAGGTCCTGATTTTTTCTGTTATAATTTCTATCAATTTCAGCATCACCAAAAGAAATGAAATAATGTAGTATGGGCATATTTTTCCACAGTAATAATAATAATAATAATAGTTCCTGCCGCATGCTATTGGGACACAAGTCTCTTGTTTTCCTGCCTGTCTTGTGAGCAGAGGCCGTGCCTGTCGTCGTTCTGGATTGCCTTTTCAAGGATGTGAACAGCCTTGGAAGACAGGGAGAGTTTCTCCCTCTAGAGCCAAGGGCAGGCATGCTTTTTGCCCATGGTAAAAGATTTGGGTTCCCTATTCCTCTCCTGTAACGCAACCACTGTGTGTGGAGGTATCATCTTTGCGTCCGCCTGTGGGAACTGAGCTCAGAGAGCTGGCATGCATGCCGTTATTCTGCCTCGTGCTAGTTCTGTGAGTAACAGAGCCCTTAGCCTCTGACCAGGAGTCTCGTGTCATCTGCCAGCATCTGGGAGACAGGGGCAGGCTAACTTATTAGCTCGCAAGTGGGATGAATCTCAGACAACTCGAGGCATGACACCAGGCACTGTTACATATATATATTTAACCCTCAGAACAGCCTTATGAGGTGGGTACTATTATTACCCTCATTTTACAGATGAGGAAACAGGCACAGTGGCAAGACCCACATAGCTCGCCTTAGCTCCTGAACTTCACTTGAAAAATGAAGCGCTGCTTCATGCATGTCTAAGACAGGGACCAGATGTCGGTGTCTCAAGTTCTGGCAAGTGCCTGTGCATCCCTCTCACAAGCCTTTATTGAGCACCAGTGTGTACCATTCCAGGCGCTCTGCAGAAAGAAAAAAGAAAGCAGCCGGGTCGCTGCCTGTGGACATTCCATGGTTTTGGTGCCCTGGGTGCTGGGGTGGGGATTGGTCCAGGCTGGGGGGTGGGGTGGGGATCCTTGTCCCCCACTGTGGCTTCCACTGGGCACTGAGTTTAGGATTGTCTCGCCCAAAGGCCATTGTCTACTCTTTCCCAGGGAACTTCTCCTTGCCTTCTGCTTTCCAATACCACCAGTTAACAATAATGGTGAATAATAACGATAATGAAGTCGTTCTACAACTGTTGATCGTGTGCCTACTTTGTGCCTGGTGCCATGAGAGACACTTGGGCTACAGCAGTGAACTAAACTAAGCCCTTTGCTTTCCAAGAGCTGACTCCAGTTGGGAAGTCAAACAATAAGCAAATAGACGAATATAGAATACCAAGTATGGACAAGTTCTATGTGGAAAACCACACCGAGTCGGGATAGAGGATGATGGGGGTTACCTTAGGCAGAATGGCCGGGGTTAGGGGCCGCCTCTCTGAGGAGGTGCCATTTGAGTCAAATCCTTAGAGAAGGGATGATTCATGCCTGACATATTTGTTAAGTGCCAACTGCATGCCAGGCACTGTTGTAGGCTCTGGGGAGACGGCAGTGAACAAAAGCCAGACTTTCTGTGGACGAGACCGAGGCTGGCAAGGGCTGGGGACCAAAACCAAGCAGGGAAAGAGGGAGGGAACAATGGGGGTGGGGCAGGGGGGTTGCAAGTTGAATTGGGGTGATCAGGGAAGCCTCCCCGAGAAGGTGACATTTGAGCAAAGTCCTGAAGGAGGTGAGGGAATGAACCACGAGGCTGACTAGGACGAGAGTGTTACAGACAGAGAGATCAGCAAGGGAAGAGGCTGGAGGTAAGAGCAAGCCTCCCGCGTTTGCTGAAAAGCACGGACCAGGCGCCAGGCGTTAGCTCAGAGGACCAGGAAGGGAGGGGCCAGGGGTCAGCGCAGATGTGTAGGGCGGGTGGGTCATAATCAAGGACTTTGGCTTTTATTCTCTGTGAGATGAATGCAATTGGAGGGTTTTGAACAGAGATGTGCCCTTATCTGAGATAAAATACTAACCCTCAGGATAGCTGCCATATATTAGTGCCTACTATACGTGCGGCTAGCTATGCCGGGATCCTCGCCACAACGCTCTTAGGTAGGCGTTACTGCTGTTCCCGTGGTGCAGATGAGGAAATGGAGGCAAAGAATAATTAAGGAACTTTCCCCCACAGCTGGCCTCTCGTCATGGCTTGGTCATCTTCTCCATGTCTCACTCCCCAAAGACAAGCTCCTGCCTCCATTTCCGCCCTCTTCCTTGCGTCCTGGATCCCGTCCCCACACTTACAGCCACATCTGTGCCCTCCACCCCTGCCACGCAAGCTCCCTTCTTTCATTGAGAACCTCCCCCTGCGCACCCCCTGCATACACAGTCTGGGCTGGACAGGTGCAGGGCTGTCAGCTATGACCACGTTTGCCATCGTGTTTCTAGGTTTGCGCCAAGGAATGGGGGATGCAAGTACGTCTCTAGCCCTTGCCCCACTTATCCTTCACAGCTTCTGAAGAGCAAGCCCCACTTCTCTGCCTCCTGTTTGTTCCCAGGCTGCTCTATGACCTCCTTCCTTCTTGCCCCACTGTGATGGGTCTTGGAAATACCACCACTGGTCCTCAGGTAGCTGGATCTCAGGGATGCTTCCAGCTTTCTCCATCTGTCTGGTGACAGCCCCCTCCTTGGACCCCTCTCCATTCGGTGCCCCCACCAACCCTTCTGCCTAGCTAGCTCCTGCCTAGCAGCGGTCCAATTAAAATTCTGTTCTCTGTCTACAGGTATCATCCCCTGTCCCCACCTGCTCGTGGACATTCAAGATTGCATTTCCAGTCCCAAATTCTCCCTGAAAATTTAGTCTATCCTATTGTCTGCATGACTTTGCACCTGAATAGCACCCAAACAGATTCCCAGACCTGTATGAACCAAGCTGAGTCAACATACTCCCCCTACCTCCTCTGACTGCTCCTTGTTGGTCCTCTGCCCTCCCTTTCTTTCACCCTCCCTGTCTGATCAGTTATCCAGTCCTGTATACTCTACTTACTTCACACTGCTTCCCATTCTCACTGCCAGTACCCGATTTGATCCCATCAGCCACTTTTGCCTGGACTATTAGATAGCCTGACTACAAGTCTTCTCGTCTCTTGCTAGTGGTTCTCATAAAGATCACCTGGGAAGCTTCTTAAAAGTATAGTCTCAGGTTCCACCCCCAGAGACTCTGATTCAATACTCCCAAGATAGAATACCTGCATTAGCCTCTTTACTAAGCTCTGCAGGAGGTCCCCAAACCACTCTGTAACAAACCTCATCACTTAGGGTCTCCTTGTTCAAATACACTCTCCATGTGATTAAGTACTACAACTATTGCTACCTAACATTTTGGAACACTTATCCTATCCCAAGACCATCCTATCCCCTCTATATGTGTTATACCATTAATAAAACTTTTTGTTTTAACTACCATTACTAGCCCCATTTACTTTTGAGAAAACTGAGGCACAGAGAGTTAGGTTAACTAACCCAAGGGCACAGCATCTCTCATCCAAAGCCAAGTTCTCAACCATGACATTTTACCACCTCCTTTGCTTCCCATGGTCCATCTGTGCTGAATGACCTCAGTTCCCCAAATGCGCCTTGCTGTTTTATGCCCCTGAGCCTTTGTCCATGCTGTTTCCCTCTTTCAAATGACCATCTGTATTAATTTTCTATAACTGCATAACAAATCACCACAAAGTTAGCAGCTTAAACAATTCCCATTTACTAACAGTTTTGTAGCTCAGAAGCCCAGGCGTAGCGAGGCTGGATTCTCTGTACAGGGTCTCACTAGGCAAACATCAAGGTGACAGTTGGGGGCTGTGTTCTCACCTGGAGCTGGGACTCTGCTTCCAAGCTCACTGGTCATTGGCAGAATTCAGTTTCTTGTGCTTTAGTTCTGAGATCCTGTTTCCTTGCTGGCTGTCAGTCAGGCACCGCTCTCCTAGAAACCACCTGCATTCCTTGCCACATGGCCCCTTTTATCTCTAAAGTGGGCAAAAGAGACTCTTTCCCATGTTGAATTCATTTCATGCTCTGGATTTCTTCCACCAGGAGGTCCCTTTTAAGGGATTGCCTGATTAGGTCAGGCCCACCAACGATACTCTATCTTAAGGTCATCCTATTTGGGACTTTAATTAATTTGCAAAATCCCATTCATAGCAGCACCTAGACCAGTGTTTGATTGAATAACTGGGAGAAGGTGGGTATAGCAGGTGCTGGGAATGTTGGGGACCATCTTAGAATTCTGCCTACCATACCACCTCATCTTCACTACATCCGATACACATTCCTAACATAACATTTGTCCAGTGTAGCACAATTTTTATTTTTACTGGTTCATCTTCCCCCAGCTGGGCTGCCAGTTCCTCAAGGGTGGGAATTGCCTTCCTCTTTGTATCTCCAGCCCCTAGAACAAGAGTCTGGTTCAATGAATGAGTGATGTAGCCAAGGAAGTCCTCTAGACGAGAAGGGCATTTTTATCAAAGAGCTGCATACGTCGCATGTGAAGAGCTGTTAATATGTGACAGAAAATGCTTCCTAGGAAGTCCCAGAAGATGTCATCGTACCTCGTGCTCCCAAGCCTTTTAGCAGAGTGTATCAAGGGCACGCAAGTGCGGCTTCAGAAAACCAGCACCATCGTGACAGTGAGGCGGCTGAACCACTAGGTGTCACTCCCGATCCAGTAAAGAGAGACTCCGCCGCCGAAGCCCTTTCCGTCTTTCTTGTGGAGAGGTGTTTTGACGGCTCCCACCCATTGTTTCCTTCTCATTCATATTCAGAGCCTCCATTCTTCATCTCCCTTCACTGAGAGTCCGGGTCTGAAAAGCACAACAGAATCTGGAGCTACTAATTCAGTCTCGGGATTTCGTAGATGAGCAAGCGGGGGTGGGGGGAGGGCGGGCTTGTGAAGACTGGAGCAGAGCCCGGCTTCAGTCCCCGCGTGGGCCCGCGCGCCCCTTCCTCCCCTCCAGCAGCTGCGGGGAGGCGTGGCCGGGTCCTGGCTCGCGGCCTAAAAGGTGTCCTGGGCCTTCTCGGGGGCCGCACCGCGGGGTGCCCCCGAGCAGCAGCTCCAGGCGCCCAGGCCGAGCTCGGCCTCCTCTCCAGGGAGATCCTGCCAGGGGCATCCTGCGCTCCAGAACCCGGGAAGGGGCAGGTGACCCGGTCTAAAGAGGGTTCTGTCACTTCTGACCGCCCCAAGCCATCTCTTCTTCCTTTGCACTTTCGGGGTGGGGAGTGGGGAGCCCACCCGGCCCTCCCCGGAACACGCCAATCAGCATCAGCAATTAACTGCGGGCCTTCCCCGAGTACCATGCGGGATTCGGGTCTGAAGGGGAGAGGGTGGAAAATACTCGTGAGGAACACCTCCATGGAGGAAGTTTGCGTAAAGGTTTTTTCTTCCCCTCCACCTTTCCTCTTGGTCGGAGCCGATCTCCACGCGCGAGGTTCGGGACAGAAGGAAGGACGCGCTGCGCTTGCGGGCGCATTTTTCTTCCACCCCCGGCAGAGGGGGCACTTTCCCCGCGCCAGCACCCCGCAGGGCGAACCGTCTCCAGTCCCGGGCCCCGTCTCAACCAGGCTGGTACCCCTACCTCAGGTGCCTGCAAGCCCTACACCGGGAATAAATTCAAGGTCACTTCTGTTTGACCTTGGGCACAGCCTTTGGATTCCTTGTGCCCTTTTTTCCCAACCGACTCCTACTCTTTTTTTTTTTCCAGTATAATTTGCATTTCCTGAGTAACAGGATGAGATCATTTGGAAACATGAGAACAGGGCTAAGGAAGCTGGCTCAGGATCTAGACTTCTGCCAGGTACCATGCACAGATATAGTCTTATCTATCAATATAATAATTTCCTTTCAAATTTGCAAAGGGTTTTTTTTCCCCATGTAAAGCTTGATCAGCTTTATTGTTAATCTTTGCATGAAACGTTGATTCATTCATTTATTTTTCCATCGGTATTTTATTGAGCACCTTCTATGTGCAAATAGCAGGATGAAGAAGGCAGACTTGGTTCTTGATTTTGGTAGAGCTTGTGGTCTAGGAAGGAGGCAATAGTGAGCATATGATTATGAAAATATTAATTAGTAATGAATGAGATAAATGTCACAAAGGAAAAGCAGAGGCTGCTGGGAGAGGATGCAACAGGAATTGTCTACAGCCTTCAGTGAACTTCCGGGTATTCGCCCTGGTGCTGACTTCCCCCCTCCCGCAGCTGTAAACTGGTAAAAATCATGCCGTCTCTCCCCAAAGAGCTGATGAGTCAGTGCTTTCAAGGCCCCTCACCCCCAGGTGTGGTACCCGGAGTCAGAATCTCCCAGGAGGTCCTGGGTTGGGTTCCCGGTGCCTCCTGAAAGAGAAGATGAGCACGCA
>JAQZBX010020841.1:0-32712 GCA_029593785.1 Cabassous unicinctus | reverse complement strand
AACCCGGGGCCTCTCATATGGTAAACGGGTGCGCTATCCATTGCGCCACAGCCGCTTCCTGCCGTGAGGTTGCTGCATCAGCCCACCGCACCGCTCAGGCCGGCGTGCCCTCACAAGGAGGCCTCGGGGCGCGAACCCGGGCCTCCCATATGGTAAACGGGGGCTCTATCCACTGAGCCACACCCGCTTCCCACTATATCCTCTTGATTGAGGCAGAATAGGCATTTGAAAACATCCAGCACCTTTTCTTGATTAAAACACTTCAAAAGATAGGAATAGAAGGAAGCTTTCTCAGTATGGTAAAGTGCATATATGAAAAACCTACAACTAGCATTGTACTCAGTTGTGAAAAACTGAAAGCTTTCCTGCTGAGATCAGGAACAAGACAAGGATGCCAATGTCACCATTGTTATTCAATATTGTGCTAGAAGTTCTAGCTAGAGCAATTAGGCTAGACAAAGAAATAAAAAGCACCCAAATAGGAAAGGAAGAAGTAAAACTTGCAGAATTCATTGGTGATATGATCCTGTATCTAGAAAATCCTAAAAAAATCCATGACAAATCTACTAGAACTAATAGATGAGTTCAGAAAAGTGGCAGGTTACAAGATTAATTTGCAAAAATCAGTAGTGTTTCTATGCACTACTGATGTACATTCTGAGGAGGAAATCAGAAAAAAAAAACTCCATTTATAATAGTGACTAAAATAATCAAATATTTAGGAATAAACTTAGCCAAGGAGATCAAGGACCTGTATTCAGAAAACTACAAAACATTGCTAAATGAAACCAAAGAAGAATTAAATAAGTGGAAGCACATGCCATGTTCATCGATTGGAAGACCAAATATCGTTAAGATGTTAATTCTACCCAAACTGATTTACAGATTCAATGCAATCCCAATAAAAATCCCAACAGCCTTTTTTTGCAGAAATGAAAAAAGACAATTATTGACTTTGGAAGGGTAAAGGCCCCGAATAGCAAAAAATGTCTTAAAAAAAATGAAGAAGAACGAACGAAGTTGGAACACTCTTATTTCCTGACTTCAAAGCATATTAGTTAGCTACAGTGGCAAAAAAATCATGGTACTGGCATAAAGACAGACAGATTTAGCAATGGAACCGAATTAAGAACTCAGAAATAGACCCTCACATCTACAGTCAAGTGATTTTTTTGACAAGGCTGTTAAGCCTACCCAGCTGGGCCAGAACAGTCTATTCAACAAATGTTGCCATATCAAAAAGAAAGAAAGAGGGCACCTATCTCACACCTTATACAAAAATTAACTCAAAATGGATCAAGGACCTAAATATAAAAGCAACAACCGTAAAACTGCTAGAAGAAAACGTAGGAAAACATCTTCAAAATCTTGTGGTAGGTGGTAGTTTCTTAAACCTTACACCCAAAGCATGAGCAACAAAAGAAAAAATAAATGGGATCTCCTCAAAATTAAACACTCAAAGGTTTTGTTAAAAGGGTGAAAATGCAGCCAACTCAATGGGAGAAATATTTGGCAATCACAGATCTGATAAGGTTTTAATATCCATGATATATAAAGAGATCATACAACTCAATAATAAAAAGACAAACTACCTGATTAAAAAATGGGCAAAAGACTTGAACAATTATCTTAAAAAGTAGTACAAATGGTGAAAAAAACACATGAAAAAATGTTCAATATCACTAGTGATTAAGGAAATGCAAATCAAAACTACAGTGAGATATCATTTCATACCTATTAGACTGGTCACTAATAAAAAATCAGAAAACTGTAAATTTTGGAGAGGATGTGGAGAGATAGGAATGCTTATTCACTGTTGGTGGGAATGCAGAATGATACAGCCACTGCGAAGGATGGTTTGGCAGTTCCTGAGGAAGTTGAATATAGACTTGCCATGGGACCTGGCAACACCATTGCTAAGTATATACACAGAAGAACTGAGAGCATTGACATGAATAGATATCTGCAAACCCATATTCATAGCAGCATTATTCACGATTGCCAAAAGTTGGAAACAACCCAGGTGTCCATCAACCAATGAATGCATAAACAAATTGTGGTATATACACATGATGGACCATTATGCAGCTGTAAGAAGAAATGAAATCGTGAAGCATATGACAACATGGATGAACCTGGAGGACATTATGTTGAGTGAAGCAAGCCAGACACAAAAGGACAAATACGGTATGATTAGACTATTATGAACTAAATATATTATGTAAACTCATGGAGTTAATAGTTAGAATATAGGTCATCAGAACATATAATGAGGGTAAAGAATGGAAAGCTGAAGGTTAATCTGTGCAGAATTGATGAAAAGGTTGTTTGCAAATCCTTGGAAATGAATAGAAGTGCTGAAAGCACATCATAGTGTGTGTAACTAGCAGAGCTGTTATATGGGTATGACAGTGATTGAAGGAGTAAGTCTAGGGTCATATACATTACTAGATGGCGAGCTAAAAAATGTAACATGGAACTGTATAACACAGTGAAACCTCATTTAAAATGTGAATATGGGTGATTTGGCATCTTTAAGACTGTTTTTACAATATATAAATACAAATAAACTTGAGAGACAGAAACAGAAGAGCAGCTATGTATTGCAGGGGAAGCATAGAGAGAATGAGAGGTGATGATGGCTGCACAATCATGTTTCACCCCCCAGTGACAATACTTGCTCCACATTTATCAGTCAGACCTGGGCATTTTACTGTAAGGGAGAGTCTTCTTTCTCCTTTGCTTATTTATATGATAGATTTCTTTTCCTAGCGATTGTCAGTCTCAACACATGCATTGCTGTTTGTTTTTTTTTCCAAATGATTTTATTCTCTGGCTCTACTTATTTCATTTGGTGCTGAAAGAGTCCAGGATGGGGATTCTTTCATGCTGGCTACTATGTCTTCTCATATGATGCTAGCATTATTTTTTGAACATTTACTTTTTTGGCACTTGAGGATATTGCAGGCTCAACTTACAACAACCTGGCTATACCACTGAAGTCACCTATCCTGTATGGCATCCTGGATCCTTATTTCGTGGGTTAATAGTAGGAAATGAAGGACAGGAGGCTAGAAGGGTTCATTGCTAATAGGCTTTTTTTTCTTGGCTATGTCAGTGGACAGAGCTAGAAAATACATGCCTGAGTGTTTATAGACACATGTGTATAATACATATGCACAAATACTTCCCATATAAACACTTTAGAAATCATGAAGTCTAAATGCTTTCCAATTCAAGCCATTTCCAGAGGGATCATATCTGTATGTTCTTTCATTTGTAGGTCTTTTCTTCCACTTTGAGAGCTCTAGCTCTCAAAAACATCAAGTGATATTTTTAACTTCTGGATTAATTCTTATAAATATTAATAGCAAACAATCTGCCACCACTAAAGATGTTCGTATGTGCACATGCACATATTACAACTTTGATTAAATAATAGTTGATCATTACAAAGTAAATTTTCATTGGGATATTTCTCTCGTTAAAAAGGGTGTGGATATTTCCATTATTTTATGTAAACTGGGATTGACTTTTCTTAATCCTATAATAAGAAGGCTTTCAGAGATAATTAACATAAAGAATATGAGACATGGGGGACGGATGTGGCTCGGGTGGTTGGGCGTCTGTCTCCCGTATGGAAGGACCTGGGTTCGATCCCCAGGGCCTCCTGGTTAAAAAAAAAAAAAAGAATATGAGACCATATTGATTCTATAGTAAGCATACAACTTTAAATGCTCTAGAAAACATTGTTTCCAACAGCATTCATTATGGATGAGCGCACAACATGTAGATGTACATTAATCTAAGTACTTTGTATATTAATCTAGGAACAAAATAAGTTAGTAAAGTTACTACATGAGCAGGTGTGTTGCAGAGTGTAGGAAACTCAAGTTATAGTATCTAATCTTTTGGCAGAGGATAATAAAATGTTCCCCTTTGAGTAATAATATTTCATTAATATAGAAAATAACATCTTAACTCCAAAATATGTTCCTTTTGCTGAAAGTTTTATCATTTTTCTATTAGGCGTACATTTGTAACTTTTTACCACACTTTTTTCCCCTAAAATCACTCATAATATGAAATTGAGGCACACAGTGTGAGACAAGAGTGGCTGAAAGAATTCACCAAGCTCTTTCCCACTCTTGCGAATAGTTGAAAAGCAGGCATGATTTTCAGCCGGTTGTGATTTCCCAGGATGCTTACTACTGATACTGGAAATCTAATCTTAAGATGGATAGATAGGTAAGACTTAGAACCTGCCATGAGTTTGTCAGCTGAATAAAATACAGCATCACCACTCTCAATATTTCCTGCAGATGTTCTTTATGTTTTGCTTTCATATGATGTCCCCCCAGGAGCAATTGCTTCCTTGAAAAGAATGGGGGGAAGAAGGGACAAGGCTGTTAAAGGAAAATTGTAATCAGTCCTGCCATGCAATTCTGCAATATGTCTGAATTCAGAGTCTCTCCAGCTTGGCCAGAAATACTTGGTTTTCGATTTCAGCCTTAAACAGAATAGAGCTAACACGGAAAAGATACAACATGTTAGGAAGGGTGAATGCCGGCTTGATGGAATGGGCTTCGCCAACACCAGTGTCTCCAGGCTTTCTTTGTTGTGATTCCTGGAGTATTATGTACATCCCCAAGCAGGCATCACAGAGAAAGCTGCCCTTCTCCGAAAGAGGGAAGACTGGCAATAGTGGCAGTGGAGAATACATAGCACGGGACGTCTCTCCAAGATCAGCTCTCTCTGTCCTGAATTTCCTCCAGAAAATTTTCACATAGTTTTTCCAGGGAAATGTTGAATATTCTGTTCCATTTCTCCTTGAACATTCTACTTGAAGTTTCTTGATTTTTCTCTCATTTTTATACTAGATTCTGTCCTGACCTAATCCTCATTTGATTTTTGTTTGTTTGTTTGTTTCGTGATGAAAATGCAATTCTTCTTTTCTATTCAGATTAGCCATCCCCCTTTGCAAGAAATGTTCTCCAACACCTCGGTTTGAAAAGACTACCTTTTCTTTCACAATCAGAAGCGCTTGTGGTGGCCACTGTCCTTTCCTTCTTTGTGGTTTTAAGGGGCAGCTGTTGTTTGGACAGATGTGGTGGGGGGTGAGTGATGTGTCCAGCCAAAGGCAGCCTGATTCAAGGAGCCAGCTCTTGAGCTTTGAAAACAGGGACCCCTGGAGACTGCCCAGCAGAGTGGCAGTAAAGGAGGCATTGAAATCAATCCCACGGAAATGAACTCAAGAGTAAGGGGAGGCTCAGGGTGTCAGAGGAGAAGTGTCACAAGGTGTTGTGACTAATCATGATGCTGCTTGTTAGACATGAGCACAGAACACACAGACATAACCACGAGGTAGACTCCACGGAATTTCACCCAGATGCAGGATTCTGCTCGCTCTAAAGGAGGTTCAGAGACCAAAGAGACCCCTGGAAAGTCCACGTGTAGAACAGATTAGGTGGGGAAGCTCGTGGAGACTCCAAACCGGACCGGGAAATCTGCTGGCTTGGCCAAGACATCCTGTGGGCCTTTGCAACATCGTTTCTCGGCAAAGAACCTCCCTAGAATTAAAGCTTGCTGTGCAAAATTAAGACACGATGAGAAATACATTCTCAAGAGCTGTATTCGGAAAGACTCGAGATTAGGAAATGAGAAAAAATCATAATAACTAACATGAAAAAAAGTAGAAAAGTTCCAGCAGAAAAGAATTGCAAGAATGCAAAATAATATTTCATATGTTACTTTTGGATGAAACAAATATTAAAGAAATGATGGTCTTTTTGAAATACAACCTCACAGAGATAACACAAGGGAACCAAAAAGGAATGAAAATACTAGAGAGGACAAAGAAAGAGGTGACAACCAGAACATGGACTAAAATTTAAAGGAAAGGTAAAATCTTTATGAAAATAAAATTATTATTAGGAGCAATGGACAATAGAGCAGAGAAACAAAATAGAGCTAGGATTTGTCTTGTGAAACCTGAAATAAAGAACTAAATTTTAAATATATTAGATTAAAAATGATAGCTGTGTCAGGCCAGAAGACAATTTGAATTTAAGCATAACCAATAACCCTTCGATAAAGAATTACTGGTGTCCAATTTTTTTGGTAGTGAAATGCCGTCCTCAAAGATAAGGAAAGAATCCTACTGAGAAGCAATGCTAAAAAGCTAGCAAAAACAATTGTAAGATATAATGGTTATAGAACTTCCAAGTAACTGAAGGAAAGCAAACTGGTCTCCCTCTCACACACACACAGTTGATTTTGGATAAGAAGTTATCCATACTTCCCTCTTAAGCAACCTGTAAAATTGAAAGTTCAGTCCTACAACAAGAATAGAGGCCAGTGATTCTCAGTGGAAGGAGGATTCTAATTCTGGCCAGATGATGGAAAGAGGATGGAGGAAAGGTAATTGCTGAGAGATAGTACACCACAGAGAAGCCTAAAGCAAACTGTGGACTATAGTTAAGAGGCAATTATAATAATATTCTTTCATCACCTGTAGCAAATGTACCACACACATGCAAGGTATTAAGTAATTACAGGGAGGTATATAACACTGGATTTTCTGGATGATTTTTCTGTAAACCTACAACTTCTCTGATAAGAATAATAATAAATAAAAAAGACACAGGCAGGGCATGAAATGCCATTTTTATTAGGACCAGGGGAAAGGGCCAAAGGGCTAACCCAGGACATGGTAAAGGTACATAATACACACACACACACACACACACACACACATATACACACATATATACACACCCACACATATATATACATATACACACACACACACACACACATATATATACACATATATACACACCCACACATATATATACATATATACACATACACACACACACATATACATATATACACATATATACACATACACACACACACACACACATATATACATATAAGGCAATTGGCATAAAGGCATTTCAAACTCTCTTGCCCTTTCTGATAAGGTGTTTTTGGTCTTAATGAGATACTGTTCCAATCTGGAAGAGCAATTCAGTGTTTTAAAGATGAAGAATCAACTCTATTTCCTGTAATAGAGAGGATATATAAGCAGCAGAAAAATAGAGCTTCAAATATCATGCATTTTTCTTTTAAGAAGAAAAGGAGGTCAATCAGGAAAATAAAAACCTAGTGAAGTAATATATCATCTCTATGTAAATAGTTCTAAAATATAGTGGAATGTATAAATGGAGACATGTGAATTTATGTTCGTGCCATTGATGTCACGATACTTAGAACCAGAGATGAAAAAATTCAATTGTAGCAACAAAGTTGACTTTGTGGTTTAAAGCAGCCATAGTCATGTAGGTTGTAGATGTTCTTATCAATTTTAACTTTGAGAATCATACAAATCGCTGAAGACATGACAATCGATGCGGGCTTGAACATAATGTGATCAACTTGAAAATACTAAAATACAAATACTACTGATGGGAACTAAAATTCAGCAGTGGGGACAGGGTTGCAGGTGAAGGGTAGGGATGTGAGGACAGGAAATACAGAAAAAAGCAGAAAGGAATGAAAATGTGTTTATATATATATATATGAAAAAATGGTTTTCAAGGGAAACAAATGTCACTTAAAAATAACAGAAAATCTGAAAAATGTTGCCACTCATTTTTGACAATGTTGTCAGTGAACTTCCTCTTAAAAATGCCCATGTGTAAACATTTTTATTCTATAAATTAAATATAATGTAATGTCCTTGTTCAGTGCTAAATAAACTGCTTCAGAATGTGCAAAGAGAAGGAAAACTTCTAAAGCATTATTTTATGAACCTGGCACAATTGAATACCAAAACCCATAGATTAAAATAATCTGTGATGTAAGCTCTCCACATCAGTAGAAAATAGATCGCAGCAGAGCATGCAATAATATTTTATTATGACCCTACTGGGGCTGCTTACAGCAATGAAAGGATATTTTCACATTAAAAACTTGCAGTGGTACACTACAAGATATTAATCAGTTAAGGGAAAGTTAGGCTACAATGTAAACTTCAATATTCAATTTGTAAATAATATAAATAGTATTATAAATACTAGATTTCTTGCTAGTGAAATCAAGCATAATCCAGTGAAATGTAATTATATAATATTGTTCTAGAAGCAAGAAAATAAACTGAAAATGAAATTGCAAAAAGGAAAGAAATGATGGGCATTAAATAGATAATGTAAAATTAAAAATCCATTCTTTATCAGAAACTTCAAATAACATTTGTTATAAATTATTAGAATTATAACTAATTTACTAAAATGATTTGTTTTTAAATTAATATATAAAATTAATTCCTTTCCTTACCTGCAAAATGCATAATAGAATTTGATCATATAATAGATTCAATTATACTTGAATCTTAAATGGGAAATAATAAACTTATCAAGAAATGTACTTATCTCACTTTAGCGCTCTGAAAGATATTAACATAGCATATGAGTCCATGAGGAAACCTACCTTTTTATTCACAAAAGAAATCATTATTCCACATATATAAACTCATCCTAATCTAAGTGTTGTGTGATCTCAGTAAAGATATTCCACAGATTAGGGCCTGGGACACAGGAAAAGATATTTGACAAAATTTTCTTTAAAAAAATAGATGAGTCATGAATAGAATATTCAAAAAAAAAAGCAAAATATATAGAGAAAGTATGATGACAGCCCTATCTCATAATGAAATGTATTGTGGGCATTGCAAAGTTACAAAAAAAGAGAATGGTTGAAACTTAGCATATATTGTGGTGTGCCTAAGAATTACCTCCTGAGAGCCTACTTGTTGCTCAAATGTGGCCTCTCTCTAAGTCAAACTCAGCATATAAATGCTTCCTTCCCCTCAGCATGGGACATGACTCCCAGGAATGAGCCTCCCTGGCACCATGGGGTTACTACCAAGCATCAACTAGCAATGCAACTGGAAAAAGGCCTTGACCAAATAGGGGAAAAGGTAAAGACAAATGAGTTTATATGGCTAAGAGACTTCAAAGTGAGTTGGGAGGTCATCTCAGAGGTAACACTTATGCACATCTCAGCAGGATCTCATAGACTGTCAGAGTGGATACTACCCCAAACAGTGGGGCTCCTGAGGGCTCTGGAGACACCCAGGTCCTATGGGCAGGGCAGATACCTCTGGAGTTTGGTGCCTTGCCAGTGGGTCCTACTTTGGAGTTTGTGCTCCCCAGGGTGACAGAGTTGGACTGAGTTATGGCTTCCCTACACATGGCTCATCTGTCCCTTCTATTTGAGCCTATACTTGGTGCTGGAGTTGGTAGGTGTACATACAAGAGACTTGAATCTTTGGGCTGTCCGTGTGCAAGCTGAGCCCTGAGCCTCAGTGGAGTTGCAACATCTACTCTGAAGTTCACTGGACTCACCCAGGACAACTAATAAGGAGGTGAGGATTGACAACCACTATACCAAGGAAATAAGAGAGTCTACAACTGCAAACAAGAGAGTTCCATCCATCGGCTGTATGGGATCGAAGCCCCCCTCTCAAGTAGAGGTGGAATGGACATCACCATCCCAGAATCCTCAGGATTTGGGAATGAACTATGGCCTAGAGTGGACTTACTGGTATTCTACTACAGACTTGTTGCGATTCTAGTAGTGGAAGAAATTACAGCATTGATGTGGAGGCAGTGGTCACTGGAGGCTTTGGGGGCAGAGGGAGGGAAAGACAGGTATAATGTGGGGGCTTTTTTGGGACTTGGGAATCATCCTGAATGACAGATATATGCCATTATATATCTTCCCATGGCCTACAGAATTGTGTGGGAGAGAGTGTAGACTACAATGTGAACTATGGTCTGTGCTCAATGGCAAAGCCCCAGGATGCGTTTATCCATTGCAATGAATGTGCCACACTAATGAAGGATGTTGCTGACCTGGGAGTGTGTGGGAGGTGTGGGGAGTAGGGCATATGAGAATCCCTATATTTTTTGTGTAAATTTGTGAATCTAAGTATCTTTAAAAAAATAAAAATATATATTAAAAAAAAAAACTCTGGGGAAAAAAAAGAGAATGGTTCAGAAGTAGATCAATAAACAGTCTGGAAAGAGACCCAAAGAAATCTGAGAATGTAATATTTGATCTAGTAGTATTTCAAGTGAATGAGGAAATGAATTATTCAATAACTAATATTGATAAAACTTGTTAACCATTATATCTAAACCACATTCCTTATAGTAAAGTTCCTGAGGGAGAGTGTTAATATAGAATAAGAAATTATAAAAGAAAATAAGGGAAATTTATACAACACATCTTGGATTATTTGATTTCTCATCTTGACACAAAAGATGGAAGCCTTAAGAGGATTCATTGATGAATTTGATAACATAAATTTGTAAACTTTTGTACGATAAAAATATGATAAAGTCAGAGGACAAATAAAAACCAAAGAAATATGTGCAAAACATATAGCAGAAAAATATGTAACAGTTTTAATATATAAACAAAATATGAAACAGCACAATAGAAAAAAAGTGCTTTGGTTAGAAATGAACAGATACAAGACTAAGATGTAAACAACCAACCACATTATTTAGCAAATGTAAATAAAATAATTTTAATATCATCTTTATCCTTTCAACTTTGACATTAAAATGCATGATAATGCACTGTTTTGGCACTGGTGAGAATAATCTAAAACTTGAATGCATGCTCAGTGGAAGTATAAATTGAAAAATTGCATTTAGAGGGTAATTTCTTCTCTTAAAACAGTGACAAAAATAAGTAAATGTATTTTTATAAGATCTTCATTAGAGCATTTTTATAATAAACACATGCAAGCCATCCTCATATACTTTGACAGTTTTGGAAATAATTAAAGCACACTTATACTAAATCTTAAGAATGGGAAAATTGAATGTATGATGTAGAAAGAACTCCAGGATGTATTGATAAATGAAAAATAAAATCAAGCCTCAAAACTGAGTGTGAGTTAAAACTGAAAATTCAGCATAGAGGACAAATATTTTTGTGTGGATGGATATATTTTAGTGTATAGATACACTCAAGCACACACACACACACAAAGGCACACACAATTCGTATCATTTTTCTAGCAGTGAAATGAAGCAACAATGGAATAAGAGAGTCTTGAATGTAGGCAAAAATGGTCACTTAGGCGATGACCATTGTGTATCAATTGCAAAGAGAATGAACCAGTGAAAGCAGGACTGAGTTGAAGAGGAGAAATGAGCAATTTCAAGAGGCTAGGGGTCAACAGGAGGTAAAGAGCAAGGAAGTAAGTGAGACTGGGGGAGGTAGAAATTGATTGCTTCAGCTGTGAAGACAGTGGGAAGGTGGGGCAAACGTGCATGAGTTCCTAACAAAGATGGATGACTTAGAGTAGAATCTGTATGCTGGACCACCCATCAATGGGATGCATGCTGGCTTGTGTGGCTACTGCCTCTCTACAGGATGGACCCTGAAGAATAGGTGGGCTTTCTCCATAAATGAGCTCTGTGGGATATACAAGTGGTATAGCCAATTCATCATTTTCCTGTCTGTGTTGAGAAGTGAATGCTCTCAGGGATTTTAATTTGGGTGATTTGATATGGAATAAAGTTGTCCATTACTTGCTGCTTTCTTCCATTTCCTTCTTTTCTCTCTCATAGTACACAATGAATAAGCATTACTTGTCTCCCTCGGCAGCATCCTATAATGCTTTGTCCTTGGAGCATATTGAAACCCTGATGTTTATTTCAGGAACACAGACTCCATTCCACGTGAATGAGAATGGTTTCTGGTCCTCTGATCTGATAGAACAGAATTGAATATGTTTGACTACCCAATGACAACAGTAGACTCATCGGTGTTAGCAAATATAGCTCCTTGGACACTCAACAACTACTACGGCGCTTTTACTAGGTTCAGCTTGTTGTCACCCACGTCATTCTCTAGGATCCACCAGGATCTGATGTATTGAATGCATATATGATAGGGAATACCACCCCTGCATCACTTGATGGTGGCACTTTTCTCCTCCAAATCCCTAGGATGAGGCATTGAGCTTGGATAACTACCTTGGCCAAGGATTTGAACAGTATGAGAACTTCAAATTGGTCTTCCCTATGAAGATAGCTATTGCCCTACAGGCCAATGATCAAAGGAAGGAAATACTTCAACTGCCACCTGTGTCAATTCCATTTACACACTCAAGAGCTAAAGTAAAGACTACTGGATGTGTCCACCCATGAGCCCACTGTTAGCTGGATTTCAGCCAGGAATTCACTTGTTTCTGGCCCTTCATGGTTTCCTACTCTTTTGGGAGGGTAGCAATGATGGTTTTTATTATTATTTTTTTTAAAGATAGATTACATAAATGTTACATTAAAAATATAAGGTATTCCACATGCCCTGCTCCCCACATCTCCCACACTTTCCCACATTAACATCATCCCTCATTAGTGTGGTACATTCATTGCAATTGAACACATTTTGGAGCATTGTCGCTAAGCAAGGATTACAGTTTACATTGTAGTTTACACTCTTTCCCACTCAATTCTGTAGGTTATGGGAAGACATATAATGGCCTGTATCTGTCATTGCAATGTCATTCAGGACAATTCCAAGTCCCTAAAATGCCCCTGTATTACACCTGTTTTTCCCTCTCCCTGCCGTCAGAACCTCCAGTGGCCACTGTCTCCACATCAATGATGTAATTTCTTCCATTGCTAGAATTGCAATAGTAGAATACCAGTAAGTCTACTTTAGTCCATATTTGTTCTCCAATCCTGAGGATTCTGGGATCAATCCCATAGGACTGATGGATGGGACTCTTTTACTTGCAGTTGCAGACTCTATTGTTTCCTTGGTATGGTGGTTGTCCATTATCACCTCCTTGTTAGTTTTCCTGAACGAGACCAAAGAACTGAAGAGTAGATGTTGTAACTCCGTTGAGATTCGGCCATGATGTTTTGATCACTGATTTGTGTCAACTGAGACTCAGCATCCAACAGCCCTTGAAGCAGTGGGTCTTCCACTTTCCCCTGTGTAAGGGGTTGGAGGATCCTTTGGTGAAGAATAGGGACTGCAGGGAGGCCCCTTGCAGTACATATTTGCTCAGCCTCTGTAGGGTTCATCATCCTAGCAATGTAGCAACAACTCAGGCAATGGATTCCAGAGCAAAAAATTTGGCTCAAGGCCCAAGATTGAGCAAGGAGTCCTAGTTTTTTAATTGGGGCAGGGGCCCTGAACCTCCTCCTGCACCTTCATTGGCTGCCTGCTTATTTTGACCCCAAAGATGCTTTGCTCTAGAACATATCTCCACAACTTCCTCCCTATCAAGCCTCCTTGGTCTTGTTGGTCATGAGCGTTATATTGGTCACTGGCCTCTCGTTAAACATATTTACCCATCTTCTCTTATTTCTGAGACTGTGCCCTTCTCCATGGACATGAACAGCCCAGCTCAATGACCACCTTCCCCACCATCAGCTTTGACCTGTTGACGAGGCCACCACACAAATTCTTGGTAGTTCCCTGGTCCCTCTCACAAGTGCTTTCTTGGTGGCCTTGGTGAATGGTGCATGCTCTGGGGGTTCCCATGGAAAATATGCATGTAGAGTCTTCTGCCCCAGGCCAATACCAGCTTGCCTTTCTGAGTATAGCAAGGAGCTATGTAGAATGACAGCCTCCCACTGAATTGAGAGGGATACATCAGACCAAAGAATGCCTTGGACAAGTCCAACTGAGTGAATAAATGAGCAAACATGAGGTCCTCATCCTTGGGCAATGGGAGGAGAGACAACAGGTCCATGCCTACCTGGAATTTGGTGGGTCTTTTATCGTGGTTACTAGGTGCAAGTGAGACATAGGCATAACTCTAACAGAGTTCAACACTTTGCTCAAAATTAAAGGTGCACATGTTTAAAGATTTTATCAAGGCATGCAGGGGTGTTCGTGAGTTCTGCAGAATGCTTTTTGATTACAACCAAAGAAGCAGACATTCCGATTCTTTATACAAGGAGGGAAGGGTGAGATAGTTATGGTATTACTGATTTTAAGATCTGTGTATTCTCAGGTAGCTGTTTCCTGAGGCATATCTTGTGATTAGCTGAATCTAGCTTGCAGTTTAGTTTAAGGAAAGAGCAGTAAGAGTTGGGGGATGCTAAGTTACCAAAGTCAGTGTTGGATGCAGAGGGTTGAGCTGTGGTCATTAAATATGTGCATTTTATTGTATGTAAATTATACGTCAATTAAGTTCATTAAAAATTAAGGATCCCCTAATGTAGCATTTTCAGCCTCACTGATACTGACATTTGGAGCTAAATTATTATTGGCCCGGGGAGGGTACGTAGTTTTTCTGATCATTCTTGGATGTTTAGCTGCATCCCTAATCCTCCACCCACTAGGTGGCACTAGCATCCCCAAGCGACGACGACATACCAAAATGTCTCCGGATAATGCCAACTGTCTTCTCTGGGGGGCAAAATCGTCCCCAGTTTAAAACCACTGGTCTAATGCTATAATATTTGAATTGTTTAAATAGTAAAATGAAAAAAAAAAGGCAGGGGAACCAGTAGCAAACCTTGAAATTATTGCATGCAAATTTGAGTTTTTAGTATAGGATGAAGATCTTGCCTTGCATTACTGGCAGACTATTTGTTTGCCAATCATCAATTCTTGTATAAATGCAAATTTGGGGGTAAGGGTGCGGAAGTAGACCTCCATGGTCCCAAATATCAGAATTCCAGAATATATAAGTTGGAGATAGATTACATGACAAAACAAGGAAAAGAACACAGAGATGAAGGCAATCTTAATATATGGCAAGTCTTTCTGAGAATAACTCCAGAGGCAGAACCAGTGATTTTTCTTCCCTAAGATCAAAAGATATATAATTCAAGTTTCATGGTATAACTAATCATTTTAAAAACAGAATAATATAACTTTCCAGAAGGGTATAAGCCTTATAAATAAAATCAATTTTTCTTGTATTTAAACTAAGAAAAACATGACTAATCTGACAGGACAAAATGATGCATAGGAGCTATTAAGATTTATGTTTCTGAGAGAGTATGTATCACTGAAATTATATCAATTCACAGAATTTAGAAGTATCGCTGACAATGTGAAGTGAAAAGAAAATTTAAAAAGCCACAGGAAAGTATTTAAACCTGGCTTTAAATATTACACAAAGCATAATTGTTTATTTGTGGTCTATACGTAATTAGAAACAGAAGCAAAATATAACTTTTAAATATGGTGATTTAATAAACTATAGTGAAGAATATTTGAAATACCCTTCATTTGAAATTATTAAAATGGACAAATTTTGGTAATGTTTACCATGTTAATATTGATGTAACATGTCTATTATTATTAATTCAAGTAAGGGCCATGTATTTTACAGGAAAATATATATATTTGAGTTATAGCTCAATAACTAGGTATGGATAGATATATACATACATAAACGTACACATGTATTTAATATTGATTATATATAGAACTGAAGAAGATGATAAGCAAGAAAGAGTTGTCCTTCAGTTTTAATCCTAAGCTATTGATAGCATTCAAGTGTGCCTCACCACTGCTCAAGAAGCAGTAAAGCATTCCAAATGGGAATTCTTGAGTCAAGTTGGGATGACTGAGTTTAAATCAACCTCCTTTCAGATTCCTCCTAAAGTACCTTCCCTGTATGCTGAGCCTAAAAAATTAAGATGTTCTATGCACATGTCCCTTCCAGCTTAGATTATATATGGGATTTAGATCATTTTTTCCCCTTTAGGAATCTTTTTTATTGAGGACCTAAAACGTGTATTCAGAGAAAGGGCTTACAATGTAAGTTGGCAGCTTCCTGAACGCCACCCAGTCTTTGCCAGCAGCTTGGCACCTCCTAAAGGGGCTTTCTCTCTTCCCACTAGGAGTAAGCTCTATCCTGAATTTTATTGCAATTGCTTCCTTGTTCTTTTTTAAATTTTTACATAAAAGAATGCAATTTTCAAATTTCATATAAACGTAATTATAGAGTAAGTATAATTTTGCATCTGATATCTTTCATTCAGTGTCATGTTTTCAGATCCGTCATGTTCTGGCAAGTGCTGTAGTTTATTCATTTTCTTTGTTGTCTTGTGCATTTTATTCTATGAATTCAGCCCAATGGATTTATCTATTCTATTGTTGGTAGATATGGTGATTGATTCTAGTTTTGGGCTCTTTGAAACAATGCAGCTGTGGACATTTTTCATGATTTTATCTGACCCACAGAGAATACAATTATGAGTAGAATTCCTGGGACTTTATGAGATTTAGGCTCTGCTGATAAGATTCAGTCACCTAAAATTCAGAAGGTAGAAGTGAGATTGCCTGTGCTGTTTCTCACTAGCAAACTAGGATCAGAATATTTGTTTTCTTTTTCCCATGCCTCAGCCTTCCAGAGTGAACAGCTCTTAGCTTGGTCAGCGTCCCTGGTAAGGGTGCTAATAATTCATCTTTCCTGGTCTTTCGGTTTCCTGTACTTCTCAGGTAAATACCATGCAGTTGGTCAGCTTAAACAATGGGAATTTATTTGCTCATGGTTTTGAGGCTAAGAGAAAGTCCAAACCAATGCATCATCAAGGTGATGCTTTCTCCCCAAGGACAGTGGCACTCTGGGGCTGGCTGCCAGAGATCCTTGGTCCTTAGTTTGTCACATGACAAGGCACATGGCAGCATCTCCTGGTCTCTCCATTCTCTTTGGGGTTCTATTGATATTCAGCTTTTGGCTGCTCCCTCTGTATCTCTCTCTCTCTCTCTCTCTCTCTCTCTCTCTCTCTCTCTCTCTCTCTCTCTGAATTCTATTCTAATTCAGTAATAGGATAAATTACTGAATGAGGTGGACCACAATCTCATCAAAAAGTCCTACTTACAATGGGTTCACACCCCCAGGAATGGATTAAGTTTGAGAACTTGTTTTTCTGGGATACATACAGCTCTAAACCAACACAGTCCACCCTCTGTTGGACTTTTAGTCCACCCTAAAAGACATGTTCTTTCTACATGGAAAATATATTCATTCCATTTCAATATTCTGAAAGCCTTAAATCATTTCAGAAACACTGCTAAGCCCAAAATCTCAACAAAATCAATTATGGATGTGGTCAGTCCTGGAGCTCAGTTCCCCTCTGTCTGTAGACCTGTAAAACCTACAGAACAAATTATCTCCTTCCAAAATGCAAGGGAGTAACAGCTATAGGATAGACATTTCCATTCTGAAAGGGAGAAATTGGAAGGAAAATAGGCACTGCAGTTCCCAAACAATTCTGAAACCCTTCAGTGCATACTCCATTAGCTTTCAAGGTCTGAAAGTCATCTGTGGAATGATAGTTTGTCTCCATGCCTGATGGAGCAGCAGCCCTTCTGTTTCCAAGTTCTTGGTCAGTGGCCATGCTCTCCCCAAACACTGGGGTGAAGGCTCCATTCTCTTCAAGCATCACAATGGCAGCCAGGAAGTACACAAATGCTAGGACACTGTTTCTACCCTCTCAGAGCCCTGGAGGTGGTAGGCAGGTTCTCCACATTTCCCGAGGCATATGTCCCACCCTCTCCATGCACTTGGAGTGATGGCATTCTCCCTGAAAACAGAGTGGAATGTCCATCCCTCCAAGGGCAGAGGTGGACCTGCCCTTTCAACACACAGGGTGGACCTACTTTCTTGGCATGAGGAGATCTTTTGTGTCCTGATCTCAGCTTCCATGTATCTGCCCTTGAAACCATTCATCCTTTCGTTTGTGACTTCTCTGTCCAGTTGACAGTGGTTCTGCTCATACAAATTTTACAAAAACCCTGTTGGCTTTGCATGGAAGTTACAGGGATCCAAACCATCAGACAAATGCAATTTCCACAGATCCTCCCTAGACAACAGCATTTCTGTTCCTGAATTCTCCTAAAATGGTTGACTGGTTCTATGTTCAGTTAAACTCTCATATGGAGCCCTAATTTCCCAGGACTCACTTTCTGGAAGCTTCTGGAGGTCCCTGATAGAGCCACCTCTGTCCCCAGTCTCAGAGCAAGCTATCTGGATAGGCTCAGAATTTTCCAAACCAATCAACTTCTTTGTGCCCAGGAGTTCAGTTCTCATCTTTTCCCTTTCATCTCATTTCACTATAAGCTGCAAGGAGAAGCCAGGCTGCACTTTACACACTTAGCTGGAAATCTCCTCTGCTAAATATCCAAGCTAATCGCTTTCAAGTTCTGCCTCCCATCCAATATCAGAACTCAATTTTGCCAAGTTTGATGCTACTTTTAAACCAGGATCATCTTTCCTCCAGTTTCCAATAACACATTTGTCATTTCCTTCTAAGGCCACATCAGAAGTACCAAATTCTGATATTTCTACCAACAGTCTCTTCAAAGTCATCTAGGCCTTTTTGACCCAGCATCTCACAGTTCTCCCAGCCTTTACCCATCACCCAATTCCAAAGCCGTTTCCACATTTATGGTATTTGCAAGAGTAGCACCTCACTCTACTGGTACCAAAATCTGTTTTCAATCTAGCAGGGCAAAGCAGCCCCCTAGAATCAACAGTTTTAGTCATATCCTGTGACACTTAGAGAAATGGAATAGGAAATTTAATTGGACTCAAATGCCGCCAAGTTCCTTGAACTCTCAAACTCCAGCAGAAGCACACTAGACCATACTTCCATCTGCCCTCTTCTCCATCTGGTGACTCTGCTTGACTTCCCTGGATGCAGTTGAATAGCAAAGGAAAGGCTTTTCTCCTCATGTCGCATCCCTACCAGATCTCCCTGCCTCCACACATATGATTAAACTCAGATTCCAGCTTTCTCCTGAAGAACAAGTTCAAAGTTGCATCCAAGGAGAGGCATCTTCTATGCCAAGGGAGTAACTAGCTGTAGCTAATTTACATTGCTAGAAATTCAGGGAATACATAAGGGGCACTAAGTGCATTAGATCAGAAATGTAGACACAGAGTTTTAGACCAATATCATATATATCCATGTTCATAACAGTAGTGATAGCTCAATTAGCAGGAAATAGTTCTAACCATCTGCTCATTTGGTGGACTGAAATCCAAACTCCACTGAGATGTAAGCTTTATAATGTCAAGATGTTGAGAAGCCCCTTGTATGAGAGAAGCAGGAATGTGCGACCTGATGGAGAAACGAATGCTGGAAGGCATTTATCACCTGTAAACTCCCACACACTTCTAGAAGGGTGTAGAAATGCTCTCTTCTGAAAGGCATGGAAGACAGCGGACTAATGGCTGTGTTCAGTAGGTCGGGGTGAAGGTGGAAGGTGCAGGCATTGAAATACATTCCTTGAGATCATTGGGGATGACCAAACCCAGAGTGGCCAATGACAGTGGACAGCGCTTGACCACTAGAGAGGATGTGGGCAAGTATATTTCAAGAGAAAACAAGACCCAACCTATTGCCACTATGGACCAACTTCATGGATAGTTGACACGATGTGATCACCTGCAGGGTCCCAAGACAAAAAGAGATGGAGACTTGGTTGCTTTATAGCCCAAGATACTTGCTATAGAAGTAGATGTCATGTTGATTTGAAGAAGAACCCTATAACACTATTACTAGTAAGCAATATAAACACTTTTGGGAGGGGTATTTTTCTGTGAAATATTTTATATGCAATGTTAGGTACAGATATGCAATTTTTAGAGCAAACAGCAAATACCATTTACTCATCCAACAGGTGAGAAAATAGACAAACCCCCATACCTGGGAAGACACAAGTGTTTGCTCCCCCATTATGCATTTTTCATTCTTGCAAAGAGCATATTTAATTTTGCTTTTATTTCCTTGCTCTTCATTTTATAATTTTAAACTCATTAACTTGTCAAACAATATATTTTCTCATTTTTTTTTCTTTTTTCTAACTTTGTAAAAAAACTGTGATCATACTGAATATAGTCTCTATCCCTTGCTTCTTTCACAAAGTGTTATGGTTTTGAGATTTGTCCCTGTTAGTACATTTTCACTACTGTTTATTCCATTGTATAAAAATCCCACAATGTGTATATTCATTGACTGTTGATGGGTATTTAAGTTGGTTCCAGAATTTAAGAACATAAATGGCATATATATATATTTTACAGGTATTCTGGTATACCTATGCAAAAATTTCTGTAATTTCTACCTAACGGTAGCATTGTACGACATGTGCATATTCACCATTTCCTTGGAAAGCCAAGTTTTTCAAAAGCCAATCTACCAATTTGCAATTTGATCCATCACAGATGAAGGCTCCTATTGGAACAAATTTTATTTTGTTTTTGGTTCAATTATGAAACAAATTTCTCTTTTAAGTTGCAGTACCCTGATATCACGTAAAGTGAACATTTTTGCACATCTGATTTGTCTTCTGTGTGAAACTTCTCTTTATTCCTGTGCCCATATTTGTGTGTGTGTTTACATTTTCCCCTGATGATGAGCTAAAGCTGCGAGACCAATAAAACTTCACATCATGAGAGCCTTTTGGAGACAGCTCAGCACAGGAACAGAAAGACACAATCTGAATGTCATGGCAATGTCAGGTGTCTATATCCCAAAAGTGAGATATAGAAGGACTTGGCCGCAAAGGAAGGTATATCAAGCAAGTAAAATAGGATATAAAATACGTTTCTGAATCAGGGTTTATGACTGACAGGGGGTTCTTGTTTTTTTGGGGCAAGCTGTTATCACGTTGTTTCTGGAGGCTGTTGTAAAGCAGAGTCATGTTTAAAGGAAAGCAGCTTTCCTCCAGCTATCACCCACTCACCATGAATTTGGCATTCACTATCTGTTTGAATCACCATATCATCCCACAGAACTGCCAACCCTAAGGACGGCGAGGAGAAGTTCTCCAGGTCAACAGCTTGCATCAAAGCACCAACTCCAAAATTGCATTAAAAAAAAAAATTGCATAGTATACAGATGTAATGGACCCCAGTGACTGCTACTTAACTCAGCAATTCATCACTGATACACTAAGGAAACGTGCTCATGGGAGCTATTTAAAATGGGAAAAGATATGTATGGTTGCATCGTGTGTTTTCTTCTTGCTTTGCTTATGTGAAAGAGAGTTGCTGGAGATCTGGGTTATAATGGGTGTTCAGCATCATTTGAAGGGTCATTGCCCCTTTTTCCTAGGAATTGACTCCAGAGGAGAACTGGACAGTATGTTTACATATCCATCTTTCTCTCCTGGAGAAACCTTAGCTAAATTCATCTTCTGTCTTGGTTCTGTGACCATTTGAAACCAGTTGTATCTACAAGGCATAAATCCAGGGTCACAACTTACCATGGCTTTACTTGTCATCGATAAGTATTTATGCAACACTTATTCTGCTTTGCTAACATCTACTTAAAATGTTTCTCCATTTGCTTTCAACTTGCAGTAGGAAAAACAAGTTGGAAAGCTTGAAAATATATATCACTAATATATATATATATTTCAAGTTTGATAAATATTCACTAATATTTATATATATGTATATTAGTAAATATATATAAATATATATTAGTGAATATTTACCAAATGCTTGAATAAAGGATTGAGGTTCAGATGAAATTTTTATTGTATAAATCATAACCCTTGCATTAGTCAGCCAAAGGGGTACTGATGCAAAATACCAGAAATCGGTTGGTTTTTATAAAGGGTATTTATTTGGGGTAGAAGCTTATCATCACAAGGCCATAAAGTGTAAGTTACTTCCCTCACCAAAGTCTGTTGCCATGTGTTGGAGCAAGATGGCTGCCGACACCCAGCCTTCCTCTTCCTCCTAAGGCTCCATGGTCCCAGCTTCTTTTGGTCTCAACTGTAAGCTGGGATAAGTCTTGTCTCTCTCCTGGGGCTCATTTTTCTCTGGGCTCAACTGCTCTGTTCTCTCCACAAGGTCAGCTGTAGACTATCAGGCTCGCTCTCTTCCTGGGGCCTCTGCTGTGTCTATGAGCCATCTCTATTCCTGTGTGTTCTTCTACTGTGCGTTTACTTCCCGGGGCTCCAGCATCAAAACTCAAACTCTCTCTTCTGCTGTGTGGTTTTCTCTGTGAGTACTCGCCCACCAATGTGGTGGGGACTCAACATCCTACTGATGTGGTCCAATCAAAGCCTTAATCATAATTTAATGAAGTAAAAGTGAAACCTCTGAATCTAATCCAATCTAATATGCACAGAGGAACAGACCAATTCACAAACATAATCCAATATCTGTTTTTGGAATTCATAAATAATACCAAATTGCTACGTCCTTACTTTTCAGAAAAATGAAATACATATCAAAATACTCTGAATGTATAAACACACAGAAAACCAAACCAACAGTGTTTAAAATTAAAAACTGAAATACTCTTAATAAAGATTGTATAGTAGATACCAAATCATACCTCCTTGGACCAAATTGGACTTTTTTTCATCAATTAGAAACTTTGGGCATGCTTACAAATTCTGTTTAATTCTAATTAAGTTAATCAGAATTATAAACATACACACACATATACACAAACACACATATTCAGATTTATGTTAGTCCACAAATATTTAATAGAAGTACATTCATAAGTTAAGTCATCAGGAAAATATTTCCATTACAGCTCTGTTCAAATACATTTTTAATATGGTTCAAATGATGAGCTTTCAAACTTTGGAGGCAGAGAGAAATTTTAAACCAAGATGCTATTTGTCTAGGTGTGCCTGAAGGGAAATTTTTCCTGCAATGTGCTGAGCCCGGGAAAACAGGGTTAGCAATTGAGAGATGGACAAGCCATACAATAGAACCTCATAAAAACACTCATTACATATGAAGTTCTGCAAGTCATATTATGATACATTACTCTTGGATGTTTAGGTAGGGAATGACAAAATTTCAGCCTGGGCCTTCCTGATTACGGACATAAATGTCTGGGGAAGTTATATCTTTGGAATTCTTCTCACAAAAGTGTAAAATTATGTCCCCATCCTAAGGCGTCAGTGGTTCAGTGGATTTAATTACAAAACCTGCTATATTAACTGTACGTGAAAGCCATCTGGCAAAGGTTTAACTGCAGGCCATGAGTGTGCTTGGATCACAAATGGATTAAAATTAAAATTGTATCAGATGATATATGAAGAAGAACTGGCAATTTTAATGATATCACATTTTTTTTCTTTTTCTTTTACCTGAGTATGGTTTGGGCTAGGATAAAATCTATTCGACAACTCATAGCTGATAAATATTTGACAGCATAAACATAGGCATATTTCTAAAATAATAAACTTTATTTTCAGAGCAGGTTTAGGCTTTCAGGAAAATTGCACAGCAAGTAAAGAGAATTCCCATGTGTGCCACCACCAGGCAACCCACACACCCAGCCTTTCTCATATTAACATTTTGCATTAGTGTGCAACGTTCACTACAATTGCTGAATCACTACTGATACATTATTAGCAACTAAAGTCCATGATATATACCTTAGGGTTGACTTTCTGTATTGTACATTTCTACGGATTTGAAAATGTACAATGTTTCATGGATCCACTGTTACAATATCGCACAGAAGAGTTTCCTGCCCTAAATATCTGCATATTTTAAACCAATGTGTAAATGGCTAGCAACTAGAGTAAACTATTTCATTTGATGTCCTTATGCTTGTGGGAATATAGGTAAAAACACCTTGATAGTTGTAAAATATTTTAAACGCTATACATTCAAATTTGTACATTTATTTTTTTCTCCTTTGAGTCTGCATGTTACAGTAATCTTAGATTAGTCATCTTGATATGGGTTTCAATCGGTATTATATCTTTATTAGTGTTTTTTTTAATTTATTTTGATTGTTGAAATATCAATGTATGTAGGCAGGGCGACTTGAAAAGAATAAATGCAGGACATCACTGGGAAGCTCTCATGAGCCTGACAATCTCTCAGGAGTGACATCGTACTTCCCAGACACGAGCCATTTGGGCAAGTTCAAGAAACTGTCCAAGGCACTTGCACTTTTGTCCTGTCTCTTTGAATAGAGCATGCCCTCTGGCAAGCTGCCATTTGCCCCATCACGAAATTTCAATTCCTTATTATGGAATCACATCCTAGTGAAAACAACCCACCGTAGACGCCTGCAGAGTTTACGAGTAGCTATGTGAACTCGTTTTCTGAAAGTTGCATTGGATTTCTAGTAATTCACACATAATCTCCTGTTTGTGTACCCAGAATGACAAACTGCATATATTGTATGGCATTATGAATGCAACGTACTGTGCTAAAGCAGGAAGACAGGGAAACATTATAACATTTAATGAGAAACGTCTGTTTGCCAGGGAAACACTGTAACATTTAATGAGAAACTGCTGTGTGCCAGACACAGTATCTTCGGAATTACTTTTTATTCTTCTAGTAAAAACTATCAGGTATGCGCAAATTTCCTTTCCTAAAAATTTGGAGAGTCGTAGTATCCTTTCCAGGTTGATGGAACTAGTATTTACTTAAAATTTTTAGCCCTATCCTGTTTTTCATCATATTTGAAATTTATGCAGGGATCAAATCCCAGAAACTGGTCCTTTTTTACACCATACACAATTGAGCTAAACGATCATAGATATAAATGCAAGGACACTAATACTGAAAGCAGTCTTCCCGATTTTCTGCCTCTATTTCTGTAGAAGTTCTTAGTATAGGAGTAGACCAACACAAACGATGCATTGATATGACTATTGCTAATTTATACGCTATTAAATGCTTTTAAATTCAGACTGCTTCCTAATTTAGATTCTCTCCCACACTGATCAAAGCCTTCAAATCATACATCTGAGTGTATAGATATTCCACATTAGAAGATTATGTTAATTTTGTTGTGATCTAGTTTCAGAAACATTAGTTGTTAGTCACTGTAATTGAATATCAACTCTTTTTTTAATAATCAAAATATGATGTGAAATCACAGGGAATGATAAGTCTCAACTCACTAAAAATAGGATGTACTACCAGAGTGCCTGTTTCATAAGCTAATGCTGGTACAGATTTAAATACACCCTTCCGTTCTTTTGATAATTTTATAATTTGGATAGTTTTTAATCATTGCATAATTTTCTTTTTCTTTTTCATGCATGGAGTTATTGATAGTGGGCCAGCATAATTATGCTTGTTTAGATTAATTTCTCTGATATTTTTGTTGAGTAAAGGGTTTTCATTGTGACATGTTTGCTTCAAATAATCTGGTTTAATTTTTGCACAACACAGTAACAACCTCTTTTCCTGATATTTCCTGGGTTCTTTTTTAAAGGCATAACAGAATCAGAAAATGCCCTTTATCCCTGAGCAAAACTTTATTTTAAAAAACCACTATTTCCGAACTGTTAGTAAAAAACTTTAACTTGTCCAGTAAATCTCAGAATGTATTTGAGCATTAATTATCTAATTGAAACATAGAATATTGTGTTTTGACCTAGAAAAATGGCACTTAATTAATCAACCTATTATAACCTGGGGAAACATGAATGCACAATGTATCAAAGAAAATATATGACTCATCTTAGTTTTAATAAACTAAATTATGGTTCTTCATTGCAATAAAAAAAGTCCTATTAAAACATTTTCCCAGAGCAGGATTGTAGATGTCCCTACATTACCCAATCTCATAGTTAATGAATAAGAAGTCTACCTATAATACATTTATTTTTTTCCTACACTTTTTAAAAAAGGACATAGTATGAAGAAGTATATTTTAAACACTCCCTGTATACGCTCTTTCATAGGCACTTTTATAAGCATTTTCCTTCCACCTATAAATACCTATTCACTTGCTAAATTTCAAGTTAAATATTTAAAATCAGAGAAAGTATAAACAAGCACAGATGCATTTGAATTTTATAACTTGCTGGCATGCACTGAAAGAACTCTTGTTATTTGGGAACAAATAACCCTGAGTCACCTTGCAAAATAGCAAACCAATTTTATTGACAAAGCATGGAGAATTTAATTTATGGAATTTGCTCTGATTATTGAAGTTTATCCGTGGGTATAAATTGTGATGCAAAGGACACTTTTGAACATCTGTTCCTCCAATATGGAAATGTAGTGATATCATTATTAGGTATCTAGATATTTTGATACCCCATGTTTGAAGTTTTTAATTAGTCTATCAACAAGAGATTCTACAAGAAGTATGATAGATACATCTTTTGCCACAAAGGCAATGTGATAATATTCTAATGAGAAAGAAATTATATTATGTACACTAAACGATGGCCTTTTACTAGGGTGCCCTGTAAGTGGGTCCCATAATGACAGACACTTGGACATTCCAGCATTGTCTGCTGCCATATTGGATCTGGAGTCATTTCTCAATTTAAGGTTTTAAGCCATAAGCAATGTTGAATGAGGCAGAATAAGATGGACTCTTTCGTCAATGTGATATAGGGATTGTAATAATAATCTTTTAGAATGCTAACTTGGCCTCTTTTACAAATGCAAAATATTGGAATTCTGACAGGATTGGCTAGGTTTCTCTTCCCGGGGATTGCAGAAGAGAAAGAAAAATGGGTTTGTCCTTTTGGTTTCAAGAGTTATAAATTAAGTACGGTCCCTTGAGACAGAGCAACAACCTTGGTATTTTTGTTTTAATCAAATAATGTCAGATTTCTCCTTTCGTTTTATTAAATCAAATCCCTGAAGAAATGGAGTCCTACCCACATTTAAGTAAGCCATTTGTTGGTTTTATCCCTATCTTTGAGGACAGTGTAGAGCACTCGTATGGGCTGACGTTGGGGATTTTGTGTTTAGACCTTTCCCTCAAAATCAGGAGAGATCACCACTTTATAAAGCACCCTTATTCTGAATTATTGCTTCATTTTTGTTCATTTCACAGGATCAAAATATGTGCTTAATATAAAACCCGTGCTTTCTGTGTGTGCTCCCATCAGGGACTTAGATTTTTTTTTTCTCTGAAAGCTGGGTCTTTGGTTGCTCTTTAATATTTGCTTTTTATTTTTTCCCTAGTGTTATTGATTATCCTCTGATGCTGGCTTCTAATTTCAGTTCTGCTCTTATAATAGGCAATGATTGCATTAATCTGTAACTAGTTTAGTTATAACCATGTGGCAATAGTGGTATTATTAGACTATAACTGAGAAAACTGCTCTGGTATGCTGTTTTCTAGAAACTGTTGTAGTTTCTCATTTGGATTGGAGTCTTGGAACAGTGATACCTGTGTGTGTTTAATATTATATAATATAATTCTATAATATCTATAATTATGCAATTATACAATATGTATAATTATATGGTTATAATTATATAATATATGATGTATTTTGAGAATATATTATAATGTGTAGCATGTATTATAGAATTACATATAACATAGTTATAATATGTTATATACAATTTATATAAGTTTTGTTGAGAAATATATGTAATTCTATGAAATCAAAAGATTGATGATACTTATTTATCCTTGAGGCAATGACTTTCTGGATCCATAAATTAGAGTTGCTCATTTACTGAAAGGAATGTGGCCAGGTTTTTGCTTGGAATCCTTAACAATCATAAGGTAAAACATTTCTTCACCTAGGAAACAAAGGTACAATGTAATTTAGAGTGATATCTGAATACCAGGGGAAGTTTCAAAAACAAAATATTATTTTATGCACCTGGAGCAGATTTTATGTCTAGAGTTCAGCAGAACATCATCTACCCATGTTAAATTTTTGTATACTGTTTAGAGAAGTCTTTACCCCCAAAAGGTTTCTTCATTTGCCTGTTTCTAACATGTGAACATCTATCCAAATGTGGAAGTTTGAAATTATCTTATGAATCCCCAAAAGAGAAAGATATGTTTATGGGCTGGTCCACTCCTGTGGCGATGAGACCTTTTTTCAATTCAACTACTTAGTGATGTATGACTCAGGTTGAGTCACTGCCCTCTTGCTGGGTCTGATAAAAAAAAAAGACACACTGGAAAAGAGAGCTCTGCCATTTTTGATGCTGCCATGTGACAGAGAGGCTCAAAGAGCTGAGAGCCAAAGGAGAGATAAGCCAATTGCCTGAGAGCTTACAGCTGAAATCAGGAAGAAAGCAGAGCAGCTGAGCCTGAGAGAAGAGGCCTGCTAAGAGACAAGCCCTCTGCCTCGTTGCCCTCAGCTGAGCTCCAGGGCATGGTACAGCCCAGAGGTGAAAGCACAGACCAGGCGGCAATCATCCGCCATCTTGCTTCAACATGTGGCAGCTGACTTGTGTGGGAAACACCTCTTATGGTGCCTTGAGTCAGGCTTTTCACAGCCTTGGAACTGTAAACTTTTACCTCAAATAAATACCCTTTATAAAAGCCATCCCATTTCTGGGACTTTGCATTGGCAGCCCTTTGGCAAACTAAAACACCAAGTCATAGAAACATGACATACATTTTCCAGGTTCTCCTCTTTATAAAAAAATAGTCTTAGTTTCCCAGCTGCTAAAACAAATACCAAACAGTGGGTTTGCTTAAGCAGTGGGAATTTATTGCCTCATGGTTTTGAGCCCAGGAGAAGTCTGAAATAGAGGCATTAGCAAGGCGATGCTTGCTTCCCAAAGACTGTGGCACTCGGGGACTGGCTGCCAGTGATCCTTGGTCCTTGGCTTTTCTGTCATGGCGAGGCACATGGCGGCCTCTCCTGGCTTCTCTCTCTCTGTCTGACATTCACTCTGCCTCTAAAGGACTCCAGGAATCCAAGTTAAAGCTCATCCTGATTCAGTGGGGTACAGCTTAACTGAAGTAACACCTTGAAGAGATGCTCTAGACACTTCCACCAGGATGGGACCAAAGCCAAGAACAGGTAACAACTGGGGTAAACAGTTCAACCCACCACAGAACTACACTGCCTTTCTTACATATCTGTGAGTCTTCTTTTATAGCTTTGTGTTCATTCAACTGCACATTTCAATCCGAGGCAGCTTCTTTTTTGCACTCTGCTAGGTACCTAGGACACTGTCCCATAAGCCCAGTCTTTCCAGGTTTTACCATATGCAATCCTTGATGGACCAGTTTCATTCTGCCCCAATCACTCCTCAGGTAAGCATTTTTCCGGTAGCAAATATCATTTGTGCATTTGCCAGGTTTGTCTTTAATAGTGTTTGAGTTCCCTTAGGAAAAGGGAGAAATGGATTGTAGGTTTGCTGCTGAATCTTCCTATCCACCCTTTTGGGTGATTATAATCATCTCCATTTTCCAGTTTGGTGGACAAGGTACAGTCTTTAAAGTAGCTACTTGTTAAATACAGGTTTCCTAAGTAAAACCAAGAAAGCACTGTCTATTAGAAAAATCACAGAAATGATGTTAAGAAAATGTAAAGATAAGTTTGGGAGGAAATATCTGCAGAACATACATCTGATAAAGGACTTGGATCTTGAATGCATACAGATCCTCAAAACTCAGTATAAAGGAAATCACATCACCCAATTAATAAAATAATTGGGGAAATATTTGGAATGATAGCTCAACAAAGAAGATGTACGTATAGTAAAAGAGCATAGGAGAAGATGCTCAACATCATTAGTTGGTAAGGAAATGAAAATTAAAATCACATGGGATGCCACTATATGGGATGCTTAAAAAAGTTGATATTGCTAAGTGTTGACAAGGATGCAGAGCAACTGGAAATCTTGTTCATTGCTGGTGGTAATACAAAATGCTAAAGGCATTTTGGAAAATTGTTTTGCAGATTCTGATAAAGTTTAACATATCTTTAGCAACTGATCCAGCAATACCACTCCTAAGTGTTAACCCTAAAGAAATAAAGACATGTCTACATACAGAATCCTAATTTTAAGGCATTGGAAACAACCCACATATCCATTAACTGGTGCTGCATTCATCCATTGGAATAATAGGTTGGCAATTAGAAAAACATTTTCAGATGATAGAAATGTTCTCTATCATGGCTGTGTTGATGGTTACCACAAAACATTTCAGAATTCCCAGAACTGTACACTAAAAAAGGTGAGCTTGACTGCATATGAAATATAGGTATATAAAACATATAAAACAAATAGTAAAAACTAAGAACTACTACTCATGAATCAATCCCTATTTTTTACCATAAATACTAAAAATTAGTAAAATTAAAGCAAAGAAGTTTTTTTTTAAATGCTCAAAATGACAAATTAGAAAATGTTGCTCTAATATTGATAACAACATTGAGGGAAAAAATAAATATTTGAATTATATTTGAACGTGACACAGTGAATGCTCAATGTATTAAGGGAAATATTCAAAGCAATGAAGAACTGCAAAGAATCTTAAACTTCCCCCTGGTAGGTTTATTCTCAATAGTAATATTGTTATGGCAAATTTGAACTTATTTTCCATAAATCACAAGATAAAATAAATAGATATATCAGTGTTATTCAGACCTAAGGCTTTCAGTGTAAAAGAAAAATAGAAACGAATATAAAATAATAAAGTATGTTAAAATGTGATGTTAAATTTCTAAACAGAAACATCGGTACAAAGTCATAATTTCTAATATATATATATATATAATATTATATATATAGTTGGTAAATCTATGCGTTCACAAGGCAATAATACCCTAAAGCAATAATATCCCAGCAGAAGCAAATCAGTACCCAGATTTTTATTTCTCTGTCTTGTTATTTTTCAAAGGAAACCAAGGCACCTGGGAAAATGGCTGATTCACGGTGTGAGAGAATACAGGGTAAGAAAATGTCTTGTTTTGTGTCTGAAAGAAAGGAAGGGCTGAGTAACTGTCACAAAGAACCATAAAGTTGACTTGAAGTGCCTTCTTCTGGACAAATTTGGGAGAATTAGAACTTCTAGAAGAATAACGATTGCCTGTAATATTTTATGAAACTACATTTTCAAGTGTTCATAATACTTAAAGGAGGGGGGAATAGAAGAAAAGACCCCCTTTATGGATGAATGGCAATCATAGTAAGTGCAGGAGGAACGATGGGATTTCACAACCACCCTTTTGCAATCTCTGCGTAATAATTGATTCAGGTAAAAATTATTGAATAAAACCAATGGTTGCTCAAATCATTTGGTGAAAGGCTATTGGGAAACAGTGTTTGGAAAGTGAGAATGTGTCACCCAATATGGTTATGAATTCCAAAATTATATATAATTATATTATTTGCATGTGAATAATAAGCCAATAGTCATGATTAGCATTACTAAATTTCCAGCAAACTGACCATAATGGGATGGAACATGCAGTATCACCTACAGAGCAGCTGGTGAAATATTTTTTCTTAATATAATCAAGCTCTAGATGAGGAGTCCCCAAATTTGGAGTGCTCTGGGGAACTTGACAAAATAGCGATGCCTGGTCCCTTCTCCTTTGGTTATACTTTCATTGATCTGAGATGTGTCCTGGTCATGGGGATATTTAAAATTTCCCCAGGTGAGGCCAATGGGGGACAAGAGGAAGGCAGCTCATCTGTCCTTGTTGCCATTTTCCAGGAAATACAGTGCTTACAGAAACAACCTAAAGGAATCCATGAGAAAGGGTCCAATGAACCTAGAATATGGGATGTTCTAGGAGACAGTTGTTTGAAAAGACAATTTCGTGGGAAGACAAGATCCACAAGGCCAAGACATGAATCTCATTTGAGTCCTGACATTATCAATTGTAGCAAAGCTATAACACTAATGCAAAATGTTAACAGTTAATAGTAGGGAAAACTGTGTGTGTGTGGGGGGGGATATATGGGAATTCTATTCTTTTTTGAATGATTTTTCTGTAAATCTATAACTGCTCTAATAAAACAATTGGGGAAAAGCTATAAAGGCTTTTTTTGGACTAATTGGGTAAATTTGAATAATGGGAATGGATATTAGATATATGATATTTTTAATAATATCCTTAGTGTGACAGTTATATAGAAAAAATGTCCTTGTTCAAATGAAATGGCAAATGTTAAAGCAAAGATGCAGAAAGAGATAAGGCAAATGTGGCAAGTTACTGATTCTACTTTCAGGCTTCTTAAATTTTCAACTTTTTCATCCCTTTAAATTTTATGGCTGTATGAAATTTATCTAACAATCATGGGAAAAGAATCAGCTTAAGAACTTTTACAAGAATCATTCATAGTTGTGTTGTTATGTGATCCTAAGAGAAGCCTTTGAATAGTTTATTGCTTTTCCGTTTTCCATTACAACATACCTCTATCAATTTTACTTTACCCAAAGTGGATATTATGATTTTATTTGGGATTTTAATTCTGGTGGATTGTTTGAAAAATCTTATTTTCTCTAACCATGGAACCTTGTCTAAGTATTAACAATGACTTGTTTTAAGTCAACTTTTTTATAGCAACTGCTCATAAAACTAAGACTAGGAAAATTTCCCCACATTTATTCTGTGCATCATTCTGTTGGTTAAAAATATTGTTTATTCTACATGCCCAAACTGTGGGGTTTTTATATCTATTAAAACTCCTTCTCTAGTTTCTATGTCTGTTTCTTTTCAACCTTTTAACCAAGAGTGTTGAACTCCATCCTTTCTTTTTTCCCCAATTCTGCTGAATATAGTCTTTTGTCTGGACTCAAGAATGGATTTATGTTTTCCTTTCCTTTTTGCTACAGTAGTAGGTCAGTTCCACAGACAGGTGTTTAATGAAGGTGAAAAGATATTATTTTCCTCTATGTGTAGAATAAGTATATGGGTTCTCAATGTCTGTTAGAGTACCTGGCTCATGGGCAAGCTTTCTTCAGGGAACAAAGTTTGAGATTTTATTGTCAGATATCTTGTTTA
>JAQZBX010020840.1:0-32715 GCA_029593785.1 Cabassous unicinctus | reverse complement strand
GGACAGGCAACTTCTCCCAGAAACTCATCAACGACCCTTCGTTGGATTTTCATCGGAGCCACTGGTTTGCAGCCTGCCTGTGGAGCCTGGACTTGTGCATCCCCACGGTTGCGTGAGAGACTCTTTTAAATTCTCATATTATTGACGGATATCTCCTGTTGATTCTGTTTCCCGAGAGAACCCTGACTAATACACCATATTACATCTATTTTTCCATCTCCCTCCCCTTAGAACTTCCAGTGGCCACTGCCTTCACATCAATGATAAAAGTTCTTCTATTGCTAGAATAACAATAAGTCTATAGTAGTATAATAGTAAGTCTACTTTAGTCCATTGTTCATTCCCCAATCTTGAGGATTCTGGGATGGTGATGCCCACTCTGCCTCTAATTGAGAGGGGGCTTAAAGTCCATGGGGCAGATGGATGGGACTCTCTGGCTTGCAGTTGCAGACACTCTCTGTTCCTTGGGATGGTTGTTGTCCATCATCATCTCCTTGTTAGTTGTCCTGGGTGAGTCCAGTGAACTGGAGAGTAGGTGTTGCAACTCTGCTGAGATTCAGGGCCCAGCTGGCACATGGATGGACCAAAGATTTAATTCTTTTGGACATACATCTATCAAGTATAGTACTAACTAGAGGTTCAAATAGAAGGGGCAGAAGAGCCATGTGTAGGAAAACCACAAATGAGTTCACCTCTGTCACACCGGGGAGCATAAATCTCCAAGGTAAGTCCCACTGATGGGGCGCCAAACTCCTGAGCTGTCAGAGCTGCCTATAGTGTCTGGATGTCTCCAGAGCCTTCAGGAGCCCTGCTATTTGAGGCAATATTTACTGTGGCAGTCAGTGAGATCCTGCTGAGACGTGCATAAGCGTAACCTCTGGAAAGTATGATGCCTTTTAAATAAAGCTTTAAACATGTAAAATAATGGTACATCTTGTTTGGGCACAAATATGTAGGTAGTAAAAATATAACAATGCCTGCATGGAAATGATTAAGAAGTTCAGACTAGTTTTAAACTCTGGGGGGATGAGAAAGGAATATTTTCTGGGCGATTTAAATTTCCAATTATATGTGGTGCTTACTTTTCTTTGTAATGTTTTATTTCTTAAGCTGGGTGTCTTTCAGGTGTAAGATTTTTTCCTGTTATTTTATCTAGACTCGTGTTTGCCTGGAAACTTTCTTGAAAGAATAGAAAAATATGTTTTACACTGTTTTCTATGTATTTTAAATTTATATAATATATGCATATAAAGTTAGACGTATATACAATGTAAAATATATATATATAATACAAAGTGTGTATATGCAATGTAAATACATGTATATAAGTATGGGTATATTTATATATGTATATGTGTATATATATACACACATCTTGCCTTTTATTATGCCTTATTCCCTCAAGGATTTGATTTTTGTATTATTTACCTTGTGTTGTTCTATGCAGATCTTCTTCAGTGTTTCTGACTGTTGCTTTCTTCATTTCTTGCATTTAATTTTTCATTCTCCTAGTTATAGACAAATTCTTTCAATCCACACCTGTCCTCTTATAGACTTATGCAGGAATTATCTCTGGGTATTTCTGGACCACACTGTGTATATGTGTAATTCAACAGGTTCTCCCAGATAGCTCCAAAATGACATCTCATTTTACACTTCTACCAGAAGTGGATGATGAATTCTATTTTTCCACAAGCTTCTCCCAATCTGTCCTCATTTAACAAAAATCTTGTGAATTCTTAATTGTGATGTAGCAAAAGTCCTCTATTTTCACCTCATAATGTGTGCTTTCTGTGCATCTGGTTGAGGGAGTTCACTCCCACCTCAAGGTTACAGAAGGTTTCTGGGCTGAGGACAGACTGTTCTTGTGGCTCTGGCAGGAGAATCTATCTCCTTGAAAGCTCCTGGTCACAGTCTTTTCCTCCATCTGGTTAGGAGATCCTCTTCAACCACAGAGGCAGCTTCAGGAGGAACCTATCTGGAGGTCTGATGGAGAGGACAGCACCTCGGCAGTCAAAGCCCGTGTTTTGTTCTGGACAATCAATGCAATGTGATTGTCCCGATAGGGCGTTCTCACTTGTGAGGTAAAAGCCTTGGGATCAAGACTTGGCTCAGCCACAACTGGAGTGCAAGCCCCTTTCCATTCTGCACCTCATGATCCTCATGTGTGATACGGAGGGAACGGACAACATTATTCCCTACAGCTCTCACAATCCGTGATAGAATATTTTTACTAATTTATAGAGCCTGTCATTCCAGAGCTGCAGGAATCAGGCTTGGTGCTATCAGTTCCTCATTGTGCCTTAGAACAAACCATTTACAAATCAAAGTTGTCTCAGATTCCAGGGTGAGGATGACTGTTAGACTGTTTACCCAGTGTATTGCTGAAGCTTAATCGCTTATGCAGCTAGATTCTCCAACCTCAGCGATTTCCCACCACAGAAGCTGAGTCCTCCCTCATGTAAAGTGCAGAGGAGGAGGGTGTCTGGTTGGGTGGTTTTCCAAGCAGCCCTTCAAGGACTTGCGCGTCTTCTCTCCTGTGGTTCCTCCCTTCTCCAAGCTCTTGACCTTCTCTCTTGTCACCGTCCAGACAGGAAGAGAGAACAAGGATTGCTGTGGGAGGAATTTTTTGGACCATGCCTTGAAGTGGCACGCATCACTAGTGCTCACCTTCTCTTGGTGGAACTTCATCCTGTGGCCACACTGACAGGGAGGGAGGCTGTGACTCCCTTCCAGCTCTGTGCCTTTTGGATAACAGAGACCCCCCAGACACCTTTAGAATGCAAATTACTTTTGTTCGAATTATAAAAGCAATGTAACAACATTAAAAAATAAAATAAACTGTTTCAACAGTAGGGGAGAGTGTGTAACCTATAACCTCACGCTAAGAACAAAATACGCAACTACATAGCTGTAATCTTAGAATAATCCGTCCCTCCTCCCTCCCTCCCTCCCTCCTTTCCTTCGTCCTGATATAACTTCCTTCTTCAGACATTTCTTGACTGTCTGCTGAATTAGACACCCAGGATACCTAGATCAATAAGGTGTAGTATTTTAAATTTTTCCTCAGAAATTTCCATGAGTTGGAGAATGGGCAATTGACCAACCATTACAGCATTGCTTGGCAAGAGCTGTGATAGAAAGAAATGCAGAGTATTTCAGTAGCATTTATTCCAGAAAAAGATGAGAAGTGAGGTAGATCAGGGAAGATAGTTAGAGAAGGTGGTATCTGAACTGAGCAGTAAAGGCTAGGTGAGTCCACACCCCTTAGCAGTCCTTTCCCAGCCCTACATAACCACTAATCTAATTTCATTTTATAAATTGATTTATATTTACATTTTATAAAAACGGAATCTACAATATGTAGTACTCTGTGTCTAGTCTCCTTCATTTAGTATAATTTTTTTTGGCTGCTATGAACATTTTTTAATGGTATATTTTGCTTTATTCTATTGTTTACTTAAAGAACATACAGATTTCCAGGGTTCATGCAGGTGAATTTTAAGGAGTCCCTGATATTTCACATGTCATTATCTGTCTTTATATGGCTCCTTCTGTACAAATATATTCATTTGTTGGTTCACGACAGCCTTAATTGAAGTTTAATTTATATGTGATAAACTGCATATTTTTGTTGTTTCCAGTTTGGTATGTACTGACGTATGTTTATACCCATTAATCTTTTTTTTAAAAAAAAAAATAATAAAAATTTAACAGATACTTAGATTACATAAATGTTACACAAAAAATATAGGGATTCCCATATGCCCCACTCTCCACACCTCCCACACCCTCCCACATGAACATTCTTCATTAGTGTGGCACATTCATTGCAATTGATAAACGCATCCTGGGGCTTTGCCATTCAGCATGGACCATAGTTTACATTGTAGTCTACACTCTCTCCCACACAGTTCTGCATGTTGTGTGATGGTATAAAATGGCCCATATCTGTCATTGCAATGCCATTCAGGACAATTCCCAAGTCCCAAAAAAGCCCCCGTATTACAACTGTTTTTCCCTCTCCCTGCCCCCAGAGCCTCCAGTGGCCACTGGCTCCACATCAATGTTGAATTTCTTCCATTGCTAAAATCATAATATGTCTATAGTAGAATACCAGTAGGTTCACTCTAGTCCATAGTTCTTTCCCCAATCCTGAGTATTCTGGGATGATGATGTCCACTCCATCTCTAATTGAAAGGGGGCTTATATCCCATGGGGAAGATAGATGGGACTATCTTGCTTGCAGTTGCAGACTCTCTCTGCTCCTTGGGATGGTCATTGTCCATCATCATCTTCTTGTTAGTTGTCCTGGGTGAGCCCAGTGAGCTGTAGAGTAGGTGTTGCAACTCTGCTGAGGTTCCAGGCCCAGCTGACACATGGACAGCCCAAAGACTAGAGTCTCTTGGACATACACCTACAAACTCCAGCACCAAGTATAGGTTTAAATAGAAGGGACAGATGAGTCATGTGTAGGGAAGACATAATTGAGTCCAACTCTGTCACTCTCAGGAGAACACACTCCAAAGTAAGGCCCACAGGCAAGGCACCAAACTCCAGAGCTATCTGCCCTGACCATAGGACCTGGGTGTCTCCAGAGCCCTCAGGAGCCCCACTATTTGGGGTAGTATCCACTTTGGCAGTCTATGAGATCCTTATGAGATGTGCATAAGTGTTACCTCTGGGATGACCTCCTGAATCACTTTGAAGTCTCTTAGCCATATAAACTCACTTGTCTTTACCCTTTTCCCCTTTTATTTGAGGTTTTTTTCCTGTTCCATTGCTGGTTGGTTCTTGGTAGTAATCTCTCAGTGCCAGGGAGGCTTATCCCCAGGAGTCATGTCCTACGCTGGGGCGGGGGCGGCGTAGGTAATGCATTTATATGCTGAGTTTGGCTTAGACAGAGACCACATTTGAGCAACAAGGAAGCTTTCAGGAGGCAACACTTAGGCACCCCACAACAATAGGTTGTTTCAATTTAAAGAGCAAAGGCTCATAAGCATAGTGGTCAATATCAAGGACTCATCAATGGATCATCCTCCTTTGCCAGTCATTGCCCCTGCACTTGGGGGACTATTGATACTCCATTAGAGAATGTGGCAGAACTCTCCAGGATGAGAATTCAATAGTCTCTCAGTTATTGTGTGAGTCTCCACCCACAATGACAATGCTCTGTGAACATCTGAACATTTTTCTATACCTTATATGTATTTCCAGGTGAACTTCCTCCCATGCATCCCCCATCATTGACACCCCACACCAATGATCCTCCCCTGCCCCAGTTGTAACCCTTCTGTGATCCAAAGCTGCTTCAAAAATGAAGCCATAAAAATAGCCAAATGCAATTAATAAGAAAATGAAATAATAATGATATTTAAATATAAGAAATAAAATACATAAAATATTTAAAAAACTAAAAATAAAATAAAATTAAAAGATTGGGATATTAAAAATAATGAAAAATATTTAAAAAAATAAGAATTTTTTTTTGACATATTGCCTTTCATCACTGTAATATCTGGTGTCCTGTCTGTACAGTGACATTTTCTTCCATTTATTCCCCATTGTCTTACTATTTTTCATTTTGTTTTCAAAGGCATTTTAGGTCACAGTAAAGTCACATATAGAATACAGGAGACTTTCATACCCAACATCCTCCCCTCTTCCTCCTTCCCTTATTAATACCTTTTTATATGTGGATGGTACCTTTGTTATAACTGATATACAAATAGTGAAACATAGCTATTAAACATGGTCAATGGTTTATATTATGGTTTACATTTTAGACCATACACTTTTATAAATTTTGATGGTATTTAATATGGCCTGTGTCCGTTGTTTGTCTGTTTCTTGTTTATTATTATAATTGAAATAAGGAAAATGTTCTAATAATGATTGAAGTGAAGAATGCACAGCTCTGTGATTATACCAAATACCATTGCTTGTATACTTTGGATGAATTGTATGCTTTATTAATATGTATCAGTAAAATTGATTTGTTTTTTAAAAAAGCACACACACACAAAAAGGCTAAGTAGAAGCCAGCATTGTAAAAAGAAAAAAAAAAAAAAAAAGAGTTCAAGAACATTCCATGAGAAGGGGACACATTCTCAAAGACACAAAGAGATAGTGAATTCTGGAAACTACACATAGTTCAGATTGAGTGGAAAATAGAATGTGAATGGGAAGTGGTGAGAGCAGAGCCAGGAAAACTATGATGGGGTCAGGTCATAAAAGGTATTTTTATCCCTGCTAAAGAGATAAAATTTTAGTTTAAGTACAAGAAGAGCCATTGAAGTGATTTAAGCAGAGGAATGATATGATTAAAACATTGCTTTAGAAAAATCATCCTGGTTTCTGTGTGACAAATATACTATAGGAGGACAAGGTTGAAGACAAGAGACCAGTTAACGGACAAGAATTCATATGATATATGATAATGTTTTGACCTAGGTTGTGATTGACATTGAAAAAAATGTATAGTATTCAAGAGATATTTATGAGGTAGAATCAACAGGGCTTGAAGATTGATTGGGCATAAGAAGTTAAGAAGGAAGACTATGTCAGGTTTGGCTCCCAGGATACTGGCTTGGATGACTGGGTAGACAATTAAGAGAGGAACAAGTGAAGGACAGAGAGTAATGGACTCAGATTTTTATCTTATTTTTGATGTACTTTTTGGGAAATATAAGTAGAAGAAAATGGCAGGAAGTTGGTTATAAAACTGAAATTCAGGAGAGAGACCTACACTGGAGATAGTTAGAGCTGAAGCTATAAGAGTGAAAGAGGTTGGCCAGTGAGCAATTTTAGAGTTCAAAGAACAAAATTTAAGTGAAGGAGAAAAGAATAAAGGATGACAATGGATGCTATGAAGGAACAAAGAAACATGAACAATGGAGTAAGAGTATTAAGTCACAGAAACCAAGGAAAGAGAAATTCAGGTGCTGAGAAAAGATTAAGGAAAATATAGATGAAAAAGTGCTCATTAGATTTGGCATTACACAGTTCACTAGGACTATTTGAGGACAGTTTTTATGAAGACATATTAAAAAATCAGATGGCTTTGGATTGAGTGGGAAGTGAGGAATCACTTGGCTATAGATGGCTCAATAACAAGAACATAGAATGTGATAAAGACTCTAAGCTCTAGTAGTGATTAGAAGAGGGATTTTGTTTTTTCAAAACTGGGAAAAATTTGATAATGTGTAAATGCTGATGGGGGACACAGCTTGTAAAGAGGGATACTTTGAAAATAATGCTGATAACAGAGAGAGAGGTATTTAGTAGGGTGAAGTCCCAAGGATATAAGGGCAGATGTGGAGGAATAAACCTTCCATTTTAATAGGCAGGGACAAGGAACAGTAACTATGGATGAGGCTATGTTGGTTGGTTTAGTAGTGGGAATTTCTGGTAGATCTCATGTGATAACTTCTATTTCTTCTGTGAAGGAGGAGGCAATGTCAACTGCTGAGATGAGCAGGTGTTAAGGTTAGATATTTAAGAAAACTGTAGAAAGATAAAAATAGCCATTGAGGAGGTAGATCTGAGAAGGAGCTTACAGTAGGAATACTGGGTGGGACTGTGGTCTTCCTTGGTACCAGAGATGGTGCAATGACCATCACTCCAGGGTCATGCTTTGGGGATTGTTTTCCCAGTGGTATTTAGTGTTACGTGTGGAGGTGAAGAGGGAAATTAGTTGAATGGCTGCATATTTGTCAGAGGACAATGAGATAAGAGAGTCAAGTATAACGATAAGAGAGGGGGAGAAAAGGATTAGCCAGAAAGTCTAAGCTGACTACAGTAGGAGAAGAAGAGCTCCAAGGGCCTGGAGGGCCTAATGAGAAGTGAAGTGCCACTAATTAATTGAGGGAACGAAGGGAAAGAATAATGACAGTTGTCTGAGAGTGGCCGTTTTACTTCAATATTTCATAAGTGGTCCAAGAGGCTCTAAATAAATATTTGTTGGGTGATGAAAGAGTGGATTTGTCTGTAGGCAGTGAGGAGGCCATGAAAGGTTTTGAGAAGGGAAATGACATGAACAGAAGTGCATTTTATACTCAGGAGCAGGTGCCATTTTGGAAAATGGAATGGAAGGTATAGGATTAATATATGATAAATATTTTTGCATGTTTTCACTCTCTTCCTGGTGATTTCCAATGCTTCATAGTTATTTCATTGAATATGTGCATGTAGGTTTTCCCCAATGGCTGTAAAACTAAGTAGCTTTAATTTTGATTTTAAAATTAGTAGCATTGTAAAATATATTTTTTTTCTTTCAACGTAGACTTATATTAATTTTTGCATATGTCTAGATTCATGCAACTACCACTCAGTCAGGATACGATAATTCTGTAACCCCCGAACTCTTTCATGCTGCCTCTTTCTAACCATACACTCCACCCATCCATAACCCCTTGGAACCACTGATCTTTTCTCCATCACAATAGTTTTACCATTTGGGGAATATCATGTGCATGAAATCATGTGATATGTAACCTTTTGAGATTGGCTCTCAGCATAATGCCTTTGAGATTCATCCAAGTTGTGTGTATAAATAGCTTGTTTCTTTGGAGTATTTCATTGGATGGATGTATCACAGTTTGCTTATCCATTCCCCAGTGGAGGGAATATTGGGTTGCTTCCATTTACTGGCAATTATGAGTAAAACTGCTATAGAGATTTTTGTGTGAACAATATAAGATTAATTTCTCTTGGGAAAATACTCAGGAGTAAGACACTGGGCCACATTTTAAGTGTATGATTAATTTTAGAAGAAATTTCCAAACCATTTTCCAGAGGAGCTGTGTCATTTTACATTCCCACCAGCAATAAGTGAAAGAGCCAGTTGCTCCACATCTTAACCAGCACTTGTTATTATCAGTGTTTTTATAGTTTGGCCAATCTGTATGGTGGCAATCATATCTCTCATTGTGATTTTAATTTGTATTTAGTGGCTAATGATGTTGTTTTAGTTTGCTAAAAGTTGCCAAGGCAATATACCAGAAATGGTTGGCTTTTACAATGGAGGTTTAATAGTTTAAAAGCGTACAGTTTCAAGGCTGAGAAAATAGTCTAAATCAAGCCTTCACTGGAGATGATTTCTCCATGAGCTGCAGCTGTGGGTGATCAAGAACTTGGCAGGGCAAAATGGTGGTGTCTGCCAGCCTCTGCCTTCTCCACCAGGCTCCATTGCTCTCAGCTTCTGGCTGTGTCTGGTTTTCTCTGTTCCTGTGGCTTTTTCTTTCTGGGGCTTCCTCTCTCAGCTTCTAGGAGTTTCTGTCTCTGCAGCTTTTTTCTGTATCTCTGTTGCCTGTATTCCTCCATTTATAAAGGACCTCAATAAGAGGATCGAGACCCACCCTGGGCTATGCCTTGCTGGAGTAATCCAATCAAATGACCCTTAACTGAATCTTATCTAATCAAAGGTTCACAATAGGTTCACAGCCACAGGAATGGGCCAATTTAAGAAAGCAATTTTCTGGAGTCCACAACAGACAAACTACCACAGACACTGAACATCCTTCTATATGATTTTTGTATCTTCTTTGGTGAAATGTCAGTCAACATTGTTTCCTCCTACCCTGGCCCCCACAGTCTTTTTTTTTTTTAATTTTAAACTGGTTTGTTTCCTTACTGTTGAGTTTTGAGAGTTCTTTAATTATTCTTGGTATATGCCTTTTGTCAGATGTGTGATATGAAACTATATTTTCTCAATCTGTAGCATATCTTTCCATTCTTCTGAAAATGTCTTTTGCAGAGTAAAATTTGTTAAATTTGTTGAAGTTCAATTTATCAATATTTTTCTTTTCTGTCTTTGGCATTTGTTGTCATGTTCAAGAATTCCAATTCTTTGTCTAATCACAGGTCATGAAGATTTTCTCCTAAAAATTTTTGTAGTTTTTCATTTTACATTTAGATGTATGGTCAAGTTCATTTTTATATGAGGTGTGAAATGTAAGTCAATGTTAAAATTTTTCACCTATGTTGATTTGTTCTATCACCCATTTATTGAAAGACTATCTTTTTTGCATTGACTTTTTGCAGCGCTGTCAAATATAAATTGACCATATTTGTGTGATGCTATTTTGGATACTCTATTCTCTTCCATTGACCTAGATGTTTACCCCTATCACACTATCTTAATTATGATAGATTTATAGCAAGTAGTAAAATTGGGTAGTGAGTCTTCTCCAACTTATTATTTTTTTTAAAAATTGCTTTAGCTATTTATTTATGTTCCTTTGCCTTTCTATATAAATTATGGAATCAGCTTTTCTATATCTATAAAATATCTTATTGGAATTTTGATCAGTATTACATTACATCTATAAATCAATTTGGCAAGAATTAATTCTTTACTATGTTGATTCTTCTAATCTGTGAACATGGTGAATAGAGAACATTTTATTTCCTCATTTCCAATCTATGTTTTTATTTAAAAAGTATAATTTCTGTTTCTTGCCTTAGTATACTGGCTAAAACTTACAGTACTATGTTGAATAGGAGTGGTGAGAATGGAATTCGTATCTTGTTCCTAATCTTAGGAAAAAACCATTCCATCATTCACTACTAAATTTGATATTGGGGAAGGGGCTTTGTGTGTGTGTTTTATAATACTATTTATCACATAAAGGAGTTCCTGTCTATTCCTACTTTGTTGAGAGTTTTTAATCATGAATGGGTGTTGAGTTTTGTCAAATGCCTTTCCTGCATCAATTGTTATGATAATGTATCTTATCTTCTTTAGACTGTTAATATGGTGGATGACACTGATTGCTTCCCAAATATTGAGGCATTCTTACACTCATGGGATAAATCTCACTTGGTTGTGTTCAGTTGTTGTGGTTATTGTTGTGATTAATTTCTTCAAAGTTTGCTCAGGATTTTTGCCTTTTTAAAGGGGAGTGTTGGTGTATAGTTTTCTTCTTTTTCTGATTTTGGTATCAGAGTGGTGCTAGCTTCATAAAATAATTTGGGAAATGTTTCTCCTTATTCTATTTTCTGAAAAACATTTTATATAATTGGGGTTATTTATTTAAGTATTTGGTATATTTCCCCTGAAAAAGTATCTGGACCTAGGGATTTCATTTTTAGAAGATAAAATTCCCATTTCTTTAAGATTTATAAGACTAATTTATCTATTTCAACTTCGGTGAGCATGGGTTATTTGCCCTTTTCAGGTGTGTTGATTATTGTGTACAGAGTTTTTCAGATTACATACCCACTATTCTCTTAATGTTTATGCAACCTTAATGAGATCCCCTCTTTCATTTCTACTTTGGTAATTTTCTTTTCTTTATTAGTCTTGAAAGAAGTTTGCCAATTTTATTGATCTTTTCAAAGAATCTTTTTTTTTGCTTTTAATGATTTTAAATTTTTTGTTTTCATTTTTATTGAATTTTTCTCTTAACATTATTATTTCCTTCAGTCCACTTCCTTAGAGTTTATTTTGCTTTTCTTCTCATTCAAATTGGAAACATTGAGTATTGATTTGGTATATTTCTTCTTTAATATAGGGATCTATTTCTAGAAGTTTCACTCTAAGCACTGCTTTAACTGCATCCCAAATATTTTCATACCTTTGTATTTTAATTTTCATTCAGTTCAAAATTTTTTACTAAATTCCCTTGAAACTTCCTCTTTGTCACATAGATTATTTAGAAGTGTGTTTAATTTTCAGGTGTCTTGGATATTTTCTGCTTATATTTCAGTTATTGATTTCTAGTTTAATTCCATTAATGTCTGGGAATATATATTTTAAGATTTCAATTATTTAAAATTTGTTAAAATTTGTTTCATGACCCAGAATATGCTCTACCTTGGTATATGTTCCAAAGAATTTTTAAAAATGTATATTTTGCTGTAGTTGGGCAGAATGGTCTGTAAATGTAAGCTAGATCCAATTGGTCAATGGTTTTGTTTAATTCTTCAGTATCCTCACTCATAGTCCCTATACCACCTCTGTCTATTATTGCGAGGGTGGGTTGAAACCTCCAATTTTACATGTGAATGTTTCTATTCCCGCTTTAATTTTTATCTGAGTTTTTTTGTTTTGCTTTGTTTTTTGTTTTCTATATTGAAGCTCAGTTGCTAAATACATTTACATTTGGAATTGCTACTTCTTTTTGGTGAATTAAATCTTTGATCAATATGCAATGACCCACATAAGCCCTGCTAATTTTTTCTGCCCTGAGGTCTTTGTCTGATAAGATAGCCACTCCAGCTGTCTTTGGATTAATGTTTGCTTGGTATATCATTTTACAATCTCTCATTATATTTTAAGTGAGTTTCTTCTAGACATCGTATAGTTAAGCCATGTTTTATTTAGTTGATTCTGACAATTTCTCTCATTTAATTGCTGTGTTTAGACCATTTGCATTTAATATAGTTAATTGATATATTTGGATTTAGGACTACCATTTTATTATCTGTTTTCAGGTGGTTAGCTTTGTTTTGCATTCCTCTGTTTCTCTTTCTTGCCTTCTTTGTGTGACTTTTATTTTTTTAATTCCATTTTAATTTTTCTGTTGTGCTTTTGACTTCATCTCTTTATATAGGTTTTTTGTGATTGCTCTAGTGATTACAATATGTGTACAGTCACACCTTGGTACTTGACTGCTTTGAAACTCATCAAATTTGGTACACAACACATTTTGACATGAAAATTTTGTCCCAATACTCATCATTTGTTTGGTACTTGACATGCAAGCTAGAACTTGGTGTAGGTTGCATCATGACTCACTATCCTTTCCAGCCGAAACAAAGGGTCATGTGTTAGTCATGCGGTAGCTCTTGCCCTGTGCACATCCCATTGCAGTCTTGTCTTAGCTTCTGTGGTCATTTTGTGTATTTTTGTGTTTTTTTCTCATCCTGGGTACTAAGAAAATGAGCAGTGATAATACTGAGCAGAAAAGAAAATTACTTTGCACCACTGTTGAGCAAAAAAAAAGAAATAATAGGTAAACATGAGAGCGGTATTCGCATTACTGATCTTGCTAGGGAATACAGTCTGCCTGCAACAATGGTCTTCACCATCATTAAGAATAAAGAAGGGACAAAAAAGGCTGATGCTGTGAAAGGAGTTAAACCAGTAACAAAGCAGCGTTCCCAAACACTCGAGGAAGTTGAAAAGCTGTTATTAATTTGGGTAAACGAGAAGCAGTTAGTAGGCGGCAGTGTTCTGGAAGCCATGATATGTGAAAAAGCAAAAGTGTTGCATGCGGATCTTTTGAAAAACAAACCAGAAGTGAGTGATGAGGGTGTTGGGTTTTTAAGGCCAGCCACGGTTGGCTTGATAATTTTAAAAAGAGGACCAGCATCCATAGTATCAAGAGGCATGGAAAGGCAGCAAATGCTAATGAAAAGGCTGCTGATGAATTTGTCAGTGAATTTCAAGACCATGTGGAGGCTTAGGGTTTTATTTCCCACCAAGGTTTTAACTGTGATGAGACTGAAGTTTTTTTGGGAAAAAATGCTGAGTAGAACCTACATCACAAAAGAAGAGAAGGCATTACCAGGCCACAAACCAATGAAGAACAGGCTTACTCTATTGTTATGTGGGAATGCTAGTGGGGACTTAAAACTCAAGCCTCTACTAGTCTATCATAGTGAAAACCTGTGAGTTTTCAAGAAGCACAATGTCATAAAAAGCAAACTCCATGTGATGTGGAGGGCAAACAGCAAAGCTTGGGTCAATTTTTCACCGAGTTGATAAATGAAGTGTTTGGTACCTCAGTGAAAAAATATTTTCTGGAGAAAGACTTGCCTCTGAAAGTTCTCCTACTTTTGGACAATGTGCCTGCCCACCTCCAGGCTTGGTGGATGACTCACTGGAGGAGTTCAGCTTCATCACTGTAAGGTTCCTGCCCCCCAACACTGCTCCTCTCATCCAGCCCATGGACCAGCATGTCATTTCAAACTTCAAAAAGTTGTGCACCAAAGCATTTTTCCAGAGATGCTTTGAGATCACCTCTGACACCCAGGTGACCCTCACAGAATTCTGGAAGGAGCATTTCAATATCCTGTACTGCCTTAACCTTATTGATAAGGCCTGGAAGGAAGTCTCTTACAGGATGATGAATTCGGCATGGAAGAATCTGTGGCCAGAAGCTGTGACTCAGAGAGACTCTGAAGGGTTTGAGGCTGACCCCAGCCTGCAGGTGCAGAGGGTGCAGTTGTGCAGGATGTTGTATCTTTGGGTGAATCCTTGAGTCTGGAGGTCGATGCCGCTGAGGTTGAGGAGATAGTGGAGGAGCATCATGAGGAGCTCAGCACTGAGGAGCTGCAGGATCTACAGAAGGAGCAGCAAGACGTGGCTGAAGAGATTTCTTCAGGAGAGGAGGATATAAGGGAGGATGTCCCCAGTTCCTTGATAAAAGAAATGTGTGCAAAATGGGCAGAAGTTCAAAACTTTGTGGAGAAGTACCATCTGGACAAAGCTCTGACAAGCAGAAATGTGAATTTATTGAACGACCAAACAATTTCACACTTTTGAGGAATTCTGAAAAGAAGACAGAAGCAGTCCTCATTGGATAAGTTTTTAGTGAAGGTGACAGAGTGGGTCAGAGCCTGTGGTGCAAGTTGGAAAAAGGCAGAAAAGAGAAAGAACACCTCAAATGCAAGTGCCCAATGTTCTATTGGAGAGGGACTCTCCTTCCAAGCAACACTCCATGTAGCCTGTCCTCCTCACCACTCTCCTCCACCATCCCATTAGGACATGGACTCTTCTCAGTACAGGTAAAGTGTAGTTTTTATTTTATTTAATCTAAATATTTATTAATTTTTATATTTATTTTCATGTAAAGTAATAATATACAACCCTATGTGTTTACATATTGCCTTAAAAGTGTGCATTGTCTTTGGTTTGAGAATGCATTAAATTTATTTACATTATTCCTTATGGGAAATATTTGTTTGGTACTTATTGCTTTTGGTACTCGTTGTGCCTCCCAGAACCAATTAACGACGAGTACCAAGGGACCACTCTACTTTCTTTTTCAAAGTCTCATAAGAATCACTATTTTACCATGTCAAGTGGAACTGAGAAAACAACACCCTATAGGTCCCTTTATTCTCTTTCTTTGTGGTATAGTCATATATTATAACAACTGACATTTAAAACCTCATCAGAGAAAGGCATTTTGTTTCTTTGTTTTTAACCCTTGAATCTGTTTTAAAAACATGAAGTAAGACTAGTCAATTCTACTTACCATGATATTAACCTTTTGTGTTGCTCGTCCTTCGTGGCTGATGTTTCAGATTTCCTTCTGATGTTAGTTCCCTCCTGTCTGAAGAACTTCCATTTACAATTATGTTTTATCTTATCTGTTAAGAACAAATTGTTTTAATTTTACTTCACTTTAATTGCAAGGGATATTTTCACTGTAGGTGGAGGTCTTGGATGACAGTTCTTTTCTTTGGCAGTTTAAAAATGCTGCGCCATTTCTTTTTCTCTTTTAAATTAAAGAAGTTGTAAGTGTATAGGAAAATAATGCAGAAAATACAAAGTTCCCATATACCCTCCACATTATAGGTACCTTGCAGTAGTGTGGTACATTTGTTAACATTGAAGAAAGAATATTATTATAATTGCTCCATTAACTCTGATCAATGTGTGGCAGTTTGGAGGTTCTGGTTGGACCATAGAAGATCATGTTCTTATAGGTAATCCATTCCTATTTGTAAACAAAATTGTAGATGGGACCTTTTGATTAAATTCATTCAGTTAAGGGCCTTTGATTAGATTGTTTGACCCAGTGTAGGTCTTAATCCACTTCCTGGAGTCCTTGAAAAATGGAGGAATAAAAAGCCACAGAGACACACAGGAGGTCAGTGAGAAACACCCAGAAGCTGAGAGAGAAGGACCTGTGGGCCAGAAGCTGAAGTCAACAGAACACAGAAGCTGTGAGGAGGCCACTTTGGCTGGAAGCTGAAAGCAACGAGGCCCAGAGGAGAGGGGAGAGATGAGCGGATGCCACCATGTTCCCAATCATCCATAGCTGCAGCTCAGGGAGAAAGCACCTTCTGATGCTTTGATTGGATACTTTCCCTGCCTTAGAACAGTAAGCTTTAACCTAATAAATCCCCATTTAAAAGCCAGCCCATTTCCAGTATATTGCTTTAGCAACCTTTAGCAAACTAAAACACCATGGTTTACATTAGAGTTCCCTATTTGTGTTGTATAGTCATATGTTTTGAAAAAATATTCTCGTAACATATATACAACTTAAAATTTCTACTTTCAAACACAATAAAATATATAATTCATTGCTGTTAATTATGTTTTACCATCACCACCATCCATTACCAAAACTTTTTCATCACCCTAAATAGAAATTCTGTACAATTTAAGCATCAACTCCCCATTCCCCAGACCAACCTGGCCCCTGTAACCTGTATTCTAGTTTCTGACTCTGTGAATTTGCTTATTCTAATTATTTCATAACAGTGAGATCATACAATATTTTTGTGATCTAGCTCATTTCAGTGAATTTGATGTCTTCAAGGTTCATCGCTCATAGTTTCTGTAGAGAAATCTGTAGTCATTTGAAAGCTTTATCACTTTATATGTTATATGTTGTTTTTGTCTGGATGCTTTCACAATTTTTTCCTTTTCTTTAGTTTTCAGCAGTTTGATTATAATGTGTTCAAGCACGGATTTCTTTGGGTTTATCCTGTTTAAGTGTCACTGACCTAGGTTCTATAGGCTTATGAATTCTAAATTTGGGGAGTTTTCAGCCACTACTTATTCAAATACTTTTTTTTTTTTTTTTTAACACTGCACTCTTTCTCCTCTGCTTTTAGAGTATCAATGACAGGAATGTTAAATATTTTGTTATTGTCCCATAAGTCCCTGAGACTTTGTTAATTTTTTTTCTCTCTGTTGTTTAGATTGCATAATTTCCATTAATCTACCTTCAAGTTCACTGACTATTTGTTCATCTTTTTCTGCTATTTAGTTTATCCAGTGAGTTTTTTATTTTAGCTATTGTATTTTTCAGTTATAAATTTTCTAATTGGTTCTTCTTTGTATTGTATATTCTATTTCTTTGCTGGTTTTCTGTTTTTTGATTTTTAAGTGTGTTTTCATTTGCTCATTGGATCATTTGTACAATATCTGCTTTTCAGTCTTTATCAGATAATTCCAACATCCATCTCATCTTGGTCTTTGTGTCTAATAGTAGGGTTTACCCAAGCAAGGTGAGAATTTCCTATTTTTTAATATTCTGAATAATTTTGGATGGTTTCCTGGACATTTTGAATATTATGTTATTAACTTTAGGTCTTCATTAAATTCTATGGAAAATGTTGATATTTTTCTTCCAGCAGTCAATTTCTCTCTTCATGCTACAAATTTGAAATTGCCTTATGTGGGCTGTGATTCCAATCTCAATTCAGTTTTCAATGTCTTCGCACTGTTATTTGGATCTGTCCCACATGTGTGCCACCCAGTGGTCATTCTGGGACCTGGGCAATGTTCTGTCTGCTCACTTCTCTAAGTCTTTGATGTGCTGAATAGAATAGATCCATGCTTGTGCAACTCAAAGGAGAGCCTACAAGTTCCTCAACAACTGTATGGGATTGTGTTCTTGTTATCCTCCCTCTTCACAAACTTCAGGATGGTATTTCCATCAGTTTTTAAGAAACAGATTCCAAAAGTTTCCCTGGCATTCCTCTTTTTTGTCCTCCAGACAAAGTGCTGTGCCTTTATTTGCCTTGCTCTGGAATGAACTTTCGTGACTGTGTATATATGCCTGGGGTCAAGTGGAGGGAGGACAGAGGGAGAAAAAAGCAATGGTGGTTCACTCTACACTTCTGCAATCACAACCCCTCTCTCAGAGTTTTGGCTACATGGGTATCTCATCAGGGCCTTTGCCACCACTACCACATCATTGCTTGGCCAGAAGAAAGAAAAAAAAAAACCAAATCAAAATAGGAATTATCACATTCTCTGTTGGAGTTTCCTTTCCAACTCCTCAACCTAAACTGGGGGTGGTTTCTTGGAGATCTTTCTGTTTTTTCTGGTGCCTACTTTAAGTTTTCATTGAATTGCATTCAGTCTAAGCGACACTGGAGAAAAAAAAACCATGTAAACTCAATTGAATTCTGTACTTTGAATTCTGGTCTTCTGTCCCGATCCACCTGCTACCATTTACTCTTTAGAGTCCTACAATAGCTCCTTCCCTTCTACAAGTCAACAATAAAAAGACAAGCAACCCTATTAAAAATGGGCAAAAGACTTAACATTTCTTCGGTGAAGATATCCAAATGGCCAAAAAGCTGATGAAAAGATGCTCAACATCACTAGCTATTAGGGGAATGCAAATCAAAACCACAATGAGTTACCATTCCACACCCACTAGAATAGCTACCGTTAAAAAAAACAAACAACAAAAACAAATGTTGGAGAGGATGTGGAAAAATAGGAATACTTAGTCATTGCTGATGGCAGTGTTAAATGGTGCAGCCCCTGTGAAAGACAGTATGGCAGTTCTTCAGAAAGGTAAAGTATAGAATTACCTAACAGATGAACTGGCTATCCGACTGTTAGGTGTATACCCAGAAGAACTGAAAGCAGGGACATGAACAGATATTTGTAGCCCAATGTTCATAGTGGCATTATTCACAACTGCCAAAAGATGGAAACAATCCAAGTGTCCATCAGCCAATGTGGCAAATATACATACGATAGCATATTATTTGGCTGAATAAGGAGTGAAGTTCTGATACGTGGGACTACATTGATGAACCTTGAAGACATCAGGTTGAGTGGAATAAGCCAGACACAGAAGGACAAATATTGTATGATCTCACTGATTTGAAACAAGTAGAATAAGCAAACTCATAGAGTCAGAATCTAGAATATAGGTTACCAGGGGATGGGGTAGAATAAGGAATGGGAAGTTGAGGCTAAAATTTTATGAAGTTTCTATTCAGATTGACAATAAAGTTTTGGTAATGCATGATGGTGATGGTAGCACAACATTGTGAAGGTAATTAGCAATATTGAATTGTATATTTGAATATGATTAAAGGGGAAATTTTATGTAGTATATATGTTACTAGAATATTTCTTTTTAAAAAATCCATAGGACTGTACAACACAGTGAATGATGGACTATAGTTAATGGTACAATTATAAAAATGTTCTTTCATGAATTATAACAAATATACCACACTGATGCAAGGTGTTAATAATAAAGTGGTATGTGGGAATTCTTATTTTATTCATGATTTTTCTATAAACCTACTTCTCTAATAAAAAAATATGAAAAAATACCTCCTCTTTGTATTCTGTCTAGGATTTATAGTTGCAGCCATGGGGGAGATAACAGAAATGTGTTTTTTCCAACCCAGGGCTGGAACCAATCCCATCAGAATTTACATTTTTTAATCTTTTATTTTGAGCTAATTTAAGACTCACAGAAGTTGCAAAAATAATACAGAGTTTCTATGTACCCTTCACCCTGCTTTCTCCAAAGATAATATCTTATATAACCATTGTACATTTTCAAAATGAAGAAATTGACAGTAGTACAATATCATTAATTAAATTACAGATCTTACTTGGCTTTTGTCAGTTTCGTCATGCACTTAAAAATTTTTTTTGGTATGCAGTATTATGAAATTCCACACACATATAAATCTGGATAAACACTGCCACGATCAAGATACAGAAGTCTTCCATCACTACTAGGTAATGTCCTCGTGCACCCCTTTTACAGTTACACCCTCTCCCCAGCCCTAATCCTTGGCTTCTCTTCTCCAACACTATAATTTTGTCATTTTGAGATTATTGTATAAATGGAGTCACGGAGTATATCCATCAACTGTTTACCAGAACGGTGTCTTTGGCACCATATGTTTTGAGTCTATTGGGCATTCAGATATCCAACAATATTCCTTTACTGGACAAAAACTGCAACAAACAAAAATTTAAAAGTTACTAACCCCAAACCCAAATTCCACTAACAAATACAATTTCTTATTGTATAACAATACAATATAACCTGAGAAAGAGAGAAAGTCAGACAGACAGACAAGAGTCAGTCCAAGGGCTGCAGAGCCCCTTTTTGTCTGTCACCTGCAGGAATCAGAATTAAACCAGCTTCACCTGGGCATAACACATCTGAGTCATCACTTCAGGTCAAGTCTCCATGGCAAGGGCTGGGTGTGTGGTGTGGCTCTCCTCCTGAGCCCCAGTGATCCCCCCACCCCTCCCCATGACTGTGAGGGCTGGAGAAAGGCATGCCACCATGGCACAGGGAAGCAGTGCACAAAAAGGCAAATTTAAACACACTTATTGTCCCCATGGCTCGGTCAACAAAATATTTCAATCCCTGATGAATCTCTCTGTGTGCCTAGATGTATTTTTAGGTACAGCACAACAGATTGCTTCTGTGTTTGCTTTTCTATTTGCTCGTGCCTATTACTTCCTCCTGAATGGTTTATCATAACACCAGTCATATAGTAATCATCTGGCAGTATATTATTATTTACTATGTACTGGATGCCATAAAGGCTCATAAAACTTATCAGGTGCCTATAATGATGCCAGTTGCCAGCAGCAGAGCTTACAGCTGGTCTCGAGTACTTACTGTGGAGCTGGAGCTGGATGTCCAGTGTCAGAGCCGGCAGTTCTGGGGAGCAACTTACTACTTCCAGCTTCCTTCTGGAGGGAAAATGGGTGCTGTGCTCAGGAGGCCTCATGCGGGAAGGACATGGAGGTGGAGGTATTCAGAGCCCGCAATCTTGATAAGTTTTAACAGGAGAATGTGGCAGTCCCTGTAATGACATGAGGTGGTTGACTCACATGCTGATTCTCAAATCTTCTGCATTGTGATCCTGTAGTTGGGAGAAGAGAAGGGGAACGACAAGAGGAGGGGAAAGGGATCTCAAGTTTATTGATCTATGGGCCAGTACTGATCTAGGCATTGGGGTGTAGCAAGAGGAACCCACCATCCGTTACAGAAAACAGACGATAACAAATGAGTAAATAAGTGTAGAATGTCTGAGAAGGAGCCTAAAGTTGGGTAAGGAGATCAAACATAAGAGACTGTTAGTTTTGATAGGTTGGTGAGGGAAGACCATTCTGAAGATGGGAACTTTGAGCAGAGACCTCGAAGCTCTGCAGCAGTAAGTCAGGGCCACACCGAGGGAAGGGCATGGACTCAGGAGCAGCATGTGCAGAGACCCTGAGTCAGGGCGTGCTGGCAAGCCAGAGTGACAGCATGGCTGTGGCCCAGGGCCAAGTGGACAGCAGTAACAAACGAGCTTGGAACAGCCACGGGCAGACTGTGAAAGCTTGAGGACTCTGGATTTGCTCCTAAGGTGATGTAAGCCATTGAAGGGTTGAGAGTGGTGGGATTGCATGACCCTGTTTATGATTGAAAAAGTCCCCTTTGGGCACCATACAGATGTGTGGAAAATAAACTGGAGTGGATGAGGATAAGAATGCATCTGTGTGTGTGTGTGACAACCACTTGTCAGGCTTAATGAATCCCTTAATTAATTCCTACACCAACACAGGAGATGGGTAAAAATAATCTCCATAGGACAGAAAAGGTATCTCCAACTCACATAAGGTGAACAACCTGGTCCAGGTTACCATTAGAATAAACAGGAGAGCTGGGATTTGAACCCAGGTCCATCTCACTCCAGATCCTTTCTATTATTCCCTAAACATCCTCGTTGTAGAGCCCGTGCTTCAGAGAGCCAGGATGGGCCATTATGTCAGCATCTTGTCTGCGCCCATGCCACCTTCTTCCTTTGGCAATGGAAACATGATGTGTTTGTCTCACCCTGGAGGTTAAAGCTTCCAGCTGGTCGGTGGAGGCACTACATTTCCCAGCACTGTTCCAGGTGTCCCCGTAGTGGTTGTCAGAGAGCCAGCAGCACCTGTCGAATGAGGGGCTGTCTGTGAACACTCTGCTCACCTCCTGGCATTGCCCCTTCCCTGTTGAACACACCAGCCTCTCCACTCCCCCCTCTCCGGGGATATCTTCCAAAGAAGTATAATTTTCTGAGGTTGGCTTACCCACAGAGCCAAACGCCTCCAACTAACCAGTCTCATCATCCAGTGAACTGCTAGCTGCTATGGATTCTGTTAGCAATTATGATGGTGTCTGATCAAATCCTGCCAGTCCACAAAAAATGAGAAAGAAAGAAACATCTGTAATTGAAATAGCAAGTCCAGAAATTACACAGGCTTCGTGTAAATATATATAATCTAGGACATCAGAGAACTAAGTCAAATCATCAAGCTCAAAGGAAGTATTCTTTATAACACAAGGAAACTTTGGGTTGATGTATATCCCTCCTCAGTCTTGGCCAGATATTTTAAAACCTGGTTCAGCTCAACTTCAGAAGCAAATATTTTTCAATGATGTCATCTCAAGAAAATTGTTAAGAAATCTCTGTTTTTATTTTATTTCTCACCTGCTACTAGTACTCAGCTCACTTTGATTCATTCAATTTCCCAGTCTTTCCTCCTCAAGAACACTCAGGAGAAGGCAGAGGGAGGAGGAGAGTGTGTGGAACCTTCTTTCTGCAGAGAAGTACCTGTGGAAGGCAGAAATTCTAAGAATGGCCCTGTGTCAGATTGGCAAGGTTATGGTGTCCAGTTGTTTGGTCATGCAAAGTTTGGCCCGATTGTCATTGTGAGGATATTTTGTGGATTTAAATCATCACTCAGTTGATTGCATCTATGGCTGATTACATCTGCAATCAACAGAGGAGATTGCCTTCAGCAAGGAGAGAAGTCTCATCCAATCAGTTGAAGGCTTTCAAGGAAAAGCTAAGGATTTCAGCATCCAGAAAGAATTTCTATCTCTATTTCAGCCAGCCAGCTTCTTCTGGGGAATTCATCGAAAGCCTGTGGCTTGCCCTACAAAATTCAGACTTGCTAATCCCCACAGTCGTGTGAGAAAATTCCTACACTAAATCTCACAGTATTTACATATATATCCTATTGATTCTGTTTTTCTGAAGAGAGCCCTGACTAACACAGGCTCTCAAGAATCCACACCCAAAACTTGTGACTACAATGAGATGTTAAATGTTGGGCATGACATGACTGACCTTAGAAAAGGGAGATCATTTAGGTGGACCTGTCTAGTCACAGGAGCTGAGCCCTTCAAACACAGAGCTTTCTTGCCTGGGGGCAGAAAAGGAAAGCAGAAGGCACAATAAGAGACGAGAACCTCAAGATAGACTTACGCTGTTGGTGGTTTGAAGATGGAGAAGACCACGTGAGAAGGAATGTGGGTGGCCTCTAGCAGCAGAGAATGGCCCCTGGACCTCCACCAGCCTCTAGATTCTCTATGCGCTTGGAAAAGTCATAAGTGTCTGAATTCCAGAGCCTCCACAAAAGGCCCCAGCTGGCCACACCTTGATGTTAGCCTTGCCAGACCCTAAATATAGGACCCTACTGGACTTCGACCCACAGACTGTGAGCTGATAAAAAGCTTTGTTTTATGCTGTTAAGTCAGTGGTAATTGATTACAACAGAAATGGAAAACAAATACATACTCTTTCAAGTGTAATTAAGTTCTGAACAGAATAGGTAAATGGAGTTCCTGAATATCCTACTTGTAAAAACTAAATTAGAAGCAAAATTCATTTGCACAATAAAAGGATCCTTTACATTACATGAAAAAAGGTCCCTTTAAGTAGCAATTATGCAAAGGTTTGTTTACAGATCATTACTTGCTTAACAGAGGAAGAAACTAAAAGCTGAAGTGTTCCAAGCTATTGCTGATTAAATAGCAATCAGAAATGAAGATAAAGTGGGAAATTATAATAACAAATTGACATTTATACATCCATTTCAAATATTTTCACTTTACATTACTGAAAGCTAAAATTTCAGATCCTCTTATTCTCTCCAGGAAACTGACCATCTTTATTCTACATGCATCTAGAGCAGGCAAGAAAACTGTGACACTCAGGAGATTTTAGAAGTAGAGAGGAGACAAGGAACTCTTGCCTTGGATTCTTTGCTCCAAGCTATTTTGCCTCTTAATTTTTTTTTACCCTCCAGAAATATTTTAAGAATATGTACATCCTGGAATGTATTTGCTAACTGTGTATACATCACTTTTCCCTCCACTTAATAGCCCATGTCTTGGATAGTTTTTCATAAGCACAAATATATGTACCTCATGCTTTTGAAAAACTGGGTACAATTCTACTTTATGGATATACCACATTTTATCAGTTCCCTACTGATGAGCACTTAGGTTGTTTCCAGTTGGGTTGTGTGATGGTTTGAAGCTGTGTGGACACCCAGAAAAGTATGTTCTTAAAGCTAATCCATTCCTGTGGCTGTAAAGCTAGTGTAATAGGGCCCTTTGATTGGGTTACTTCAATTAAGGCATGGTTCAGGGTGGGTCTAAGTCCACTGACTGGAGTCCTTTATAAATGGGATTAGTATGGAGGGAGAAACAAGAAAGCCATGAAAGCAAGAAGCTGAAAGCAACAAACCTGGAAGAGAAGGGAGAGCCCAGCAGATGCCGCCATGTGCCTTGCCATGTGACAGAGGAGCCCTGGATCGCCGGCAGGTGGTCTTCAGAGAGAAAGCATAGCCTGATGATGACTTGATTTTGATATTTTTCTCAGCCTCAAAACTGTAAGCTTGTAAGTTAAATTCTCATTGTAAAAGCCAAGTCACTTCTGGTATATTCCTTTCAGCAGCCTAGCAAACTAGGCTATTATAAACAGTACTGTGATAGACAGTCCTTGAACTGTTTGAGTTGCAAGACTCAATGAACACCTGCATGAGTATATTTATAAGAAAAAAAAATCTTGGCAGTGAAATTGCTGGGTCAAAATTATGTCTATTTAAATTGTTTCCAAATTGCTTTTACTAAAGTTCAATCAGTTTATATTCTTGCCAGTTATATATGAGGTTGTCGATTGCTCCATGCTGTCACCAACACTGGATTATTAATCTTTTTATATTGATTTGTTGGAACTCTTTGTATATTTTGGGAAATTAAATGTTTGTCTCTCATTTGTGTTGCAAAATTTTCCCTAGTGGGCCATTTGTGGCTTTTAATTTTTTTTAATTCTGCTTTCACTCTTCCTAGAAAGTAGATAACCTCTAACCAACTTTCTGTCTCTGTAAATTTGCTATTTCTAATCATCTCTTAGAAGTGATATACCATATTTGCCCTTACATGTCTTGTTATTTCACTGAACATAATGTTTTCAAAGTTCTTCTGTGTTCCAGCACTCCTCTCGACTTCACTCTTTCCTATGGCTGAATAAGATTTGTTGTTTGCACACGTATACATTTTGCTCATTCATTTGTTGATGGACACTTGGGTTGTTTCCAGTGTTTTGGTTACTGTGATTGATGCTGCTCTAAGCATTGGTGCACAAGTATCTGTTTGAGACGCTGTTTTCACTCTTTTTGGGCCATATAACCTAAAAGTGGGATTGCCGGGTCACAGAGTTGTTCTTTACTTAAGAATTCTTAATTCTTTCTAACACTGAACTTTAGACCAGGAGAGCAGGGAGGGGCAGAATTACCACGACTCTCTGAAGAGGAAGACCTCAATGCATCTCCATTCTGGGGCAAAGAAGGAGGAGAGGAAACGTCAGGCCCTGACGCCCAGCGACAGGTTCGCTTGACTTACATATCCTCATTCAACTCGAGAGAAGAGCAATTTTGCCCCCATGTTTCAGGTATATAAACTAAGGTTCCAAGAGGAACACCAATTTGTTCAAGTTTACAAGACATTTAAGTGAAGAGTAGGACTCAGTGTGGTCCTCAAGCTCATGGCATTTCTGTCATCAAATGCTTCCTCTCCAGACATTTGCAGAGCTGGGTAGGTGGTGAAAAGAAGTATCAAAGATGGCAATTCTACCTTGCTAATGGCAGCTTTAGGGCACAGGCCAGGTAGCAACAAATTCAAGATTTTGACAAAGATTTCCAAGCACTTTGGTAATTTATCCTCATATATACATGAACACAGTTGCAATTCATCTTAATAATTAGTTGTCACAATTATCCTTAATGACTAGACTCAAAGTCAAAGCAGAGAGACCAGAGGTACAATTAGTCTGTTGTCAGCCAAACAGCCTAAAGTAGAACTGGAGACCATTCATACCTAGGACCTGTTATTGCCCTGAATGCCTCAAGTTTTGCCTCAGAATACTACAAGGTTTTAGAAAATCTATTCAAACAAAGTAAACATTCTTATACCTTCAAAGCTTGGTGACTTGTGAGGTTGTGTATCACATGAGCTCAGTCTAACTATACACAGTTGTCAGAAGCCATAACAAAACCCTACCTGTCTAGCAGCAAAGACTCTGGACATGGCCTAGGGAAATGTGGATGTTTGTAAAGCAACACCACCTTGTTTGGTTATCTTGACCTCTCTCTCAATGTAATTTTATTTATTGGGGTAGTTGCAGCCTTAACTTCTTTCTATACTGAAATGACTAAATTACACATGCTTGAAACCTGTGGAAGAAATGTCACGTTGACTATTGCTAAGTCACTGGTTGTTGTTGTTCCTGATAATCAAACCGTGGCCTATAATGAAAACAATTGCTCCTATTCTTATGATCCATAGGTCTTAAGTTCATCAGTCTGTTCAGGCAGGAAAGTAAGTACTAAGAGTAATAGTTCTAAAGAAAGGCATAGTAAAGCATTAACTTGTATTCATGGCCTATGCCTTGAAGAAAATCTGGCAAGGCCATTAAAATGGATTCCTGTACCCCCTGGATGGCATACCTGCTTTCGTAATTACTCAGCAGCTTGGGGGTCTCGCGACCCTGTAAACCTTCTGCACAATCCCTCTGAGATATGCGATTGTCAGGGCTATTGTCAGGATGTCTTTCATAGAAGTCACTTATTATCAGGACAGGTAAAATGCTTGTAGGCGCCTTAGGTGATAGACAAACAAATCATGATTGGGCCTGCAAGCAATGAAGTGTGCAAAAAAGTCTGAAATTCCAGGATGTTTTCAAGTGTGAAAAGTTGTAATTGTACTTACTAATGTCTGTCCAATGATGAATTTCTTTTGAACCCTGTTTTTTCTTATAAGATATTGTTGTTGTGCCAAAATTAAAAAATCAGATATCATCTAGTATAAAAGGAGCAATCTGAAATAAACAAGAGAGCCTTCTTCTCTCATGATCACCTAATCCATACGTGTTTTTTGTTCTCGTTGACTCCGATTCTCACCTTCGTTCCCCTACCCCTCTTGTGTCAGGGCTGGACCCTGGCACACAGTGCCTACCATAAACCAGTCATCCCATAAGGGTTTCTTAAATTAGTAACATTGGTCTCTTGCTAACTCTGGCCCTTTCTCATAAGTCCATGGGTTCCATGAGGCAGCCAGTCATCATTCACCCAATCTATGGCTGATTAAATAATTAAAACCTTTACAATCAGGTTTGTTGCACTTACATTCATTCCTGCCCCTCCCCCACTCTCTTGTGATTTTTTTCATAGCTCAAATAAGGTTTCAGCATTTATTGAATGATTTCTATATAGAAATATTCCTGTGTAATATATACCAATTTTGGAACTGGTCTTAGGCAGAATGGTATCTTTATTGGCAGTAGGTTTCTGAAAATAATAGCAAATTTCTAGTCTCTTCATTCAATCATTCATTCATTCATTCATTCAATAAATATTTTATTTAGTGCTAGCTGTGTGTCACACACCAGGAATGTAAACACAGAAGTGATTGACAACTTTATTGTTCTTCACAGAGCTTGCAGTGTATGAAGGACACAAATTAGTGATAACACGAAAAGAAGGTAAGTATTGAAGAGATGATTCAGAGACACAGATATAGAGAAGGGCCTAAGAGAGATGGAAGTAGGAGCTAAGGGAATGATGAAAGGCTTTCTAGAAGAATTACAAAATGAGTGGAATTGTGAGCACCAAGTAGGTGTCAACCAGGTGGATAGGGCAAGAAGTGAAGGAAAAACTCAAGCCTCTGAGAGAGTAATGCTCTCAGCAACACAATGAGAAGTTCAGACATGGCTGAACTGATGTGTCAGGACAAAGCACGAGATGGAGATGGAGATGGAGATGGAGATGGAGATGGAGATGGAGATGGAGATGGAGATGGAGATGGAGATGGAAATGGAGATGGAGATGAAATGGAGATGGAGGTGGAGATGGAGATGAAATGGAGATGGAGATGGAGATGGAGGGGGCAAGCCTTAATTCCTGGAGTTTCTGGATGTGTTTACATATGTTTGAGCATTTAGCCATGGTGTCTGAGAAGGTCCTACAGGAGAAGCAAATCTGACAGATGCTTGGCTCCTGTTTGAAGTAGACACTGTGTGAATTAGGCAGGGTTCTCTTGAACCCTATATGTCGGTTCTGTTTACACTATGTACATATTACATATTTATACTATGTACGTATTGAGATTTTTTTTTATAAATTGACTCACTCGACCATGGGTATGTGAAGGTCCAAATTCTGTAGTGTAGGCCCCAAGCTGGGAACTCCAATGAAGGTTTTCAGTGAATTTCCCAGGAGAAGCTGGCTGGCTGAAGTAGAAATGAAAATTCTTCCTCCAACTTCTGAAATCATCACTTCTTCCATTAAAGCCTTCAAATGATTGGATGAGATGTGGCTCATTGTTGAAGGCAATCTCTTCAGTTGATTGTAGATGTAATCAGCTATAGATGCAATCAACTAACTCATGATTTAAATCCATGAAATAGCCTTTGTCAAAGAGTAGATAATGATTGTCAACTCAAATACCTAAGATAGAGGTTGCAAACTCAAATTCGTAGAGGGGCAAAAGAAGGAAGATAAATGTGTTCACAGATCAAAGTATAATAAGGAGATGTATGGATCATGGAAAACTGGAAATTCTGTGTTCTGCTGAAAAGTATTCAAGTGCACTTTCTCAATTCATTATCTAGGCCACTTTTCTCTGTCCTCAATGTCTGGCTCCGATGATAACTGCCTTGGTGGTAGTGAAACAGGAAATATCAAGTCAGCTTGGCGAAGATCAAATACAAAAGCTTCAAAGGAAGAGCAGCCCAAGGGACACGAGGAAGGCCAAGAAAAAGCCTAGTGACTAAGCAGAGAGAGGAAGACATTGAACGCTGAATGGACAAGTGGGCAATGACCAGGAAACTCTGACCCACTATCAGCAGTGACCTGGACAGGAACATCTACAACTCGTCCTGGAAGTTGACAACTATTTACAGCAAACCTCCCAGGAAGTCCAACCACAGTCCAGTAACAATCAACCCAAAATAGCCAGGATTTGATTGGTAAGTTGAGATAATTGACTTGGTGATAACTGACAGCTTCCCTAATTTTTGCTATAGCTTCCAACTTAGGATAAACTGGAAGAAGCCAAATATGCTCTTTTAACCCAGCACATAGAACGCCCTGCCTCTCGTTAGCCTGCTCTGATGGCAAGGTTCATGTGGCAGCTTGGCCAGGTAATGGTGCCTAGTTGTTTGCTCAAGCAAGCACTGGCCTGATTGCTACTGGACTTAATCCTAATTTTGTGGACTTGAATCATCAGTAAGTTGATTGCATCTATGTCTCATTACATCTACAATCAACTGAGGAGATTGACTTCAGTAATGAGATACTTCTCATCCAGTCAGTTGAAGGCTTTAAAAGGAGACTTTATGATTTCTGCAGTCAGAAGAGAGATTTCCCGTCTCTACATCAGCCCATCAGCTTCTCCTGAGGAATTCATTCATCGAAAATGTTCATTGGAGTTCCAGGCTTGCGGGCTGCCCTATGGAATGTGGACTTGTGCATCTCCACAGTTACATAAGACAGTTTTATAAAATCTCATAGTATTTTCAGCTGTCTCCTGTCATTCCTGTTTCCCTGGAGATCCCGGACTAACACACCCTCCCTCAGCTTCCCCAGGCCATCAGCCACCAGTCAGCGCATACCTGAAGTCTTCCCTTTTCTCCGCTAACCACTTCCCCGTTCCTCTGTTTGCCTGTGCAAACGCAAGTGATGGTGGCTGACTCCCTTGCTAGAACAAACTGAAGAAGCCTTGTTGTTGTTTTTTTCTCATGCAAGTGTTCTTCATTTATTTCCATAGCATATATACCAAGTTCAAAGTCAGAAGAAGATCAGGCAAGGTGCATATTTAAAGCATCCATTGGTTATAGCATTGAACAAAACCCAATTAGGTTTTGCTTGGTGACTAAACTAGAGAAGCAACCTCTGTGGCATCGTTGAGAATTCTGAATTTTAAGAACCAAGTTTATTAGAGTAAATTTGCTTTGGTATCGACTTTCTCTACCAGAGTGGAATTTTTTAAATTGCCAAGAACGAAGCCTAGAGGAGAACACTAGCTGCCCATTTCCCCATGAGTTTCTATCCTCAGCTCCTCTGATGTCTGTCCATCTTATGCACTCCCGGGCTGGAATCCTTGTCCACTTTTCCCGGTTTGGCCCCATTCTGTCCTTTACCTTTCAAGCTCAAGCCTCCACCCTGGATCATCTCCCTGCTCTTGTTTAAGGCTGAGGTGATTTGGACCATTTCTGAAAACTTCTTTTACCAATTTCCCTGTCCAAGGTGGCTGGCCACTTTGCTTGCCAGCTAGCGCGGCCCATGAACTGCCTCGAGTTTCCTTCTTTCTTGTTCCAGGGCAACTAGGCAGAGCCTCCTAGTGTTTGAAAATGAGAAAAATGCACAAAGATTGCTCCCCAGCAGCCTCTGGGATGCCTGGGGGCATGAGAAGGCAGAGCCCTAAAACTTCCCTAGTGTGGGAAACTCTTTCTCCTCCCTGCGTGGGAGGAGCTGAGCATCTTCACGAGAGCTGCTAGTAGGTGGAATCCTCCTTCCACCAGCCTGCGCCTGCTCCTACTGGGCCTCTCTGTGAGCTCAGGCCCAAGGACTCTGAACTCTCCTGTCAGCCTATGTTTTCACTGTCTTTTAACCAACCATCATTTCACAGTTGGCTTTCAGGATAAGAATGATTCCTAACATCTGTAACATAATTTCTCTTCACATCTGTGCATGAATCTCTTACATCTGTAGCAGCCTCGAGTGATCATTACCCCATTTGATCCTTCCAACTGTCATGTATAATGGTAATAATGATGATAAAGACTGTGCAATTCTTACTCTGTTTCAGGCAGTGTCCTAGAGGCTCTCTAATTTTAATTTGATTTCCCCAAGCCCTATAATAGAGCTATTTGATTATCCCCATTTTTCAGATGTGGGAATGAAAATCTAGATATGCCACACCTCTTAGGCAAAGGCACCCAGACTTTCAAGGTCAGGTGGCTCTCTGGTTCCTGAGCTGGTACTGAAGATCGGGTCCTGTTTCATACCTCCCACTCGTTTTATTATGCCATGCTGCTGCACACATACCGTGCTTCTGAAAGTTTAATGTGCACAGAATTCAACTGAGGATCAGTTCCTAATTCTGTACCTCTGGGGCAAGGCCCAAGAATTTGCATTTCTGACAAGCCCCTAGGAGCTGCTGAGCTGCTGCAGGGACCACTCTTGGAATGAGAAAATTAGAGGAGATTGGAATCCTCAGGCCCTTCAATCCTCCTTTTGAAATTAAAAACCACTTTCAAAAGGGGGTATTTGCCAGTCCTTCCTCATTCTCTGGCTTCCTCTGACCAACCTACAAACCACTGCTTTGAACAGGAAGCTGAGCTGAACTTGTGAAAGGCAGAGAGTAATTACTGAGCTACCGAGTGGGCGGGGGCTGTGGAACCTTGGACAATCTCAGAGGGGCACCGGGATTCTACCTCCTGGGAGCTGGGGAAGGCTTTGATTGCAAGGAAGAGGCCAGAGCCCTTGACCTCAAAGGCAGGCTTACTTGGTATGGAAGTGGTGGTGGTGGTGGGGTGGGAATCTAAATTTTATTCCAAAGGATGCGTCTTTTCTCTCCTATTATCAAAGCTTTACATATCCTTTATGAGTCATTTGCACAGTACTTAAAATAACAAAAGAACTGTTAGGCTCACTCAAGAGCTCAAAATCTAGCAATAACCACTATTTACAATTTTTATGTATTTACAATGTGTTTTTTAGTGAGACAAAAACATCAACTGGTAGATAAAACAGTTGAGATCACCCAGCAGTTTTGGATTTATATGCTGCATTTGGTTTAAAATTCTGTCAGAAGCATCTCCCTGTGTTATTAAGGATTCTTTGTAAGCATGCTTTTTGATGGCTGCATGATTTTCCTTTGTTTGTCCCCATCATAATTTCTGCAACTGTTCCCCTTTCAAGTTGTTTTCAAGTTTTCACTGCCATGATCAATGTTGAAGTAAAACTGGTTTGCATTTTTTGGCTGTTTACTTACAACAAATTCCTAAGAGTCAAGTTACTGAAATAATGGCTTTCAACGTTTCTGAGGCTTTTGTTCTATATTGCCAAGTTGCTTTCCAGAAATGCGGTTTTCCAGAAAGGATGTTTTCCAGGTGTCTTCTTCAAGATGCACGCCTGGGTCCTGGGAGCAGCCCACCCTCCCTCCGGGAAGTTCACGTAGGGCGTCCCAGCTCTTTGCTTTGCAATTGTTTTCCGGCTTTCCTCCCTCTCATTATCAAGAAAGTGACTGTGGAGGACAAATTGGTTCTTAATGCACTTTCACTAATTGCACCATCTGTTAGGCACGTGGGTCACTGGTCACGGAGGTTTGGGATTCTATTTGTGTGTCTTCAGGGAAGGAAATGAAAATGACCCAACAGAGAAGGCACCCGGGAGGTGGGAAACCCAACTCCCCTTGC
>JAQZBX010020839.1:0-32707 GCA_029593785.1 Cabassous unicinctus | reverse complement strand
AGCACCAAGGAACTCCAAAGATTGCCCACCAGCCAGAAGATACTGACCCTGGGAGTGAGAAAGCCTTCTAGTCTCTGAATCCATGAGCCAATAAATTCCTGTTGTGAAGCCAACCCCATTGTATGGTATTGTTTTAGCAGCTGGGAAACAAAAACACCAACTACTTAACTCAACCCTTTCAGAGCTGTAAAACTGTAGTGATACAAAATTGTATTGGTTTCTTACGACCGCTATCACAAATTACTACAAACTTGTTGGCTTAAAACAATACAAATTTATTCTTGTACATTTTTCCTGGAAGTCCAAAATCAGTTTCACTGGACTGAATGAAGTTAGTTATCAGCAGGGCTAGTTCCTTCCAGAAGCTCTAAGGAAGAATCCATTTCCTTACTTTTCTAGTTCTAGAGCTGTGGTCCTTTGCATTCCTTGATTCATGCCCCTTCCTGCATCTTCAGAGCCAGCTGCAGAGCATCTTCAGCTCTTTCTCTGCTTCCATCATCACATGACCTTCTCTCTGACTCTGACTCCTCCTGCATGTCTCTTAGAAGGACCTTTGTGACTACATCAGGTCCACCTGGGATAATGCAGGATAATCTCCCCATTTTAACAGCCTCTACAAATTATCTTTTACCATGAAGGTAACATATTCACAGGTTCCAGGGATAAGGAGTAGGACATCTCTGGAAATCATTATTCAGCCTACTACAAATATGTTAAAAAGTGTCAGTGGAAGAAAAAATTGGAGCACAAATAAATTTGGGGAACAAAGTGTTAAATAGAATCAACTCTTTGCAGTTCTTCTTGTTATGTTGCTAGAGGACTTCCCAGAACCTTAAAAATGTCCATGTGTATTGTAACTCTCCCCAGAGCACACTTGGGAAACACCCATGGCCCTTGCTCTTAGCCCTCTACCGGTACCTCCCTTCTAACTTCAAGTTTAATCACCAGTAATCAGTGGTGAAAACAATCTCTGTTTAATACTCACTTGATTCAACAATTAATTGTTAAGGACATGTGATGTGCTTAGCATTGTGCTAGATATTGTGGCAAGACCACAAACCATTAAAAGGTGTCTGTACTTGTGATAATTTCACTATTGAGAGACATAATAACAGAAACAATAGCAATAATAGCACTACCTTACTGTAAGTGTCTTGTTTTTCCAAAGTACACTCACAGCTTTCCGTTCACTTGCGGCTTGGTGGGATGGATGAAGTCGGTGTTATTAACCCCAGCTAAATGATAAGGAACTAATCCCAAGGAGTCAAGTGACTTAGTCATATGGCTATTCATTCATTTGGGGTGTTTCAGGTTTTTCTCAACTCAGATGTGTTCTTCCCCATAAATACCTAACATTCTGTGCAATTTTGAACTTTCCAACATGGCAAATTTTATTTATTCATGTGCAATCTAAAACAATAGAAAACATATTACAATATTTTATGGAACAGTGAAACTGGAATGACTCCTGGAGAACTTTTTAAAGGCAATGTCGCCATTTTATTGTTGAAGAAACCAAGGCTCAGGGAGGCTCAATGACATGCCTAAGGGCTAAGGCCACCCAGCGAGCTATTCCAGAGCCAAGACTAAGACCCAGATTTGCTGACTCTCAATTTGGGTGCTTTCCACTATTCCCATCATCTCTAATTTTAATCCTATCACTGTTTTGTGAACTATGGTTTTTTTTTTTTTAAAGGGCAAGCTATCCAATTAAAAAAAACAACAATTTATTGAAATATATCATTCATACATGAACATACAAAATAATAAGTGTTCAGTAAATATTGTGAACTTACAAAACAAACATGCATAACATCAAACAGGACTCCCACACATCACCCCACTATAAACACTTTGCATTGTTGTGAAACATTTGTTAACAAATTAGAAAGAGCGTCGTCAAAGTATTACTATTAACTATGGTCCATATCTTACTCCCCTAAACTTTTTTTTTAAGGATTAATTAATTAATTAATTTGCTTGTATCCATTTTTACCCTCCCTCCTCCCCCGTTTTTGCTGTTTTTGTGTCCATTTGCTAGGCAACTCTCTGTGTCTGTTTCCTGCCTTCTCTTCTCATCCTTCTCCTGCTGTCTTCACTAGGATTTGATCCTTGGAACCTCTGAGGTGGGAGAGAGGCGTCCTACCGCCTGCGCCATCTTAGTTCATGGTTTTTTGGCATGTCTTGTCTTGGCACTCCTTTCTGTCATTCTCCTGTTACATCATCATCTTGCTGCGTGGTTAGTGGGGCCTTGTGGCACACTTGCTCGTGGGGCCTGGGGTCTTACTCACTCGCAGGGCCTGGCAGCATACCCGCGCACGGGGCCTGATGGCACACCCACTCACGGGACCTGGGTGGCTCACTCGCTTACCGGGCCTGACAGCGCACCCACGCACGGGGGCTAGCAGCCCGCACGCCTTCTATATTTTTTTTTTTTAAATTTTTACCGGGAGGTCCCGGGAATCGAATCCAGGTCCCTCCATATGGGAGATGGACGCCCAACCATTTGAGCCACATCCATCCCCCTGCTTTATCTCTTAAGGTTGACCAAAGATACCTAGAGTTACAGTCACTTCCCATACAGAATGGCCATATAATAAATCAGGTTTAGTTTATCACTGGCATTCTAAAAACCAGACCTAGCGAGGAAAACTAGGTCTGGGGACACATGCATGGTTTCTAATATAGCGAATGTTTAGCCTATCCTGATTATCACAAAATCAGGACAGCGAGAATATTTGCACTACATTTGTTTTAATCCTGCCTAAATGTTGGGCCTGAATCCATTCAGCAGGTAAGTTGTTCCTATCACTACTATCCTGGGTAGCTTTTTGTTTGCTCCTCTATTGTTTGTTGGACAGAACTAGGAAACTGTTAAGTCTTCACATTGGCAGTGAACTTTAAGACCCATAAAGGATTAATCACTGAGGGAACTCGTAACTTTGCATGATCAAAGTAAAAATTCTATTTTTATGACTGCCCGTGTTTTATTCTCTATAAATTTTATAATAATGATTAGGACCAAAGTATGAACATAATTTACATACATCAAAATGTCTCACTGTCCTTACAGCCAGTTAAATACCTACAGCTAATACAACGAAGCACATTAGAAAGCAGAAAGCTCCCGGGCTCTCTGAGGCATAAATCAATGGAACCTCTCTAAGGGGGAGAGAGAATGAGAGAGAGAGAGACAGAGAACATGACTTCAGTGGCACCCTCCCGTAACCACAATCGTGTAGACTGTGGGTGTTCACGTAGGAATAGCACATTCAGCCTTGGTCAGAAATACACTTACTTCAGCTTTTCCAGCCCTTCCCAAGATGATCAGCCCTACTTCCCAGAAATGCTTTTTCTCTTACATTGACCAGAAACTCTTTAGAAATGTCAGGACAGGCAAGACTTTAGAAATTGTTGCTAGTTAACACGACTTGTTTCTCCCACCTGTGACCAGAATACGTTCACATCTATAGATGGATGCAGTTCGCCTCCCCGAAGTCTCACGGCACCTTCCCTCTCCCCTGTCCTCCCACTTAGTGGGATTGATTTTGCCTCCTAGCAAAGAGCGAAAGGTTATCACACAGGGATTTAAGTCTGGGCACGCTGGCAGACATGTACCAAGGCAACGGCAGCTACAAATAGTGTATGTACGAGCTTTCAGGGTAAACATCAATTTCTCCAATTTGCTATAGCCCAAGAACCTTATAAGCCTAGCGAATGAATTGTGAGTGTGGGTTTTGTGCTGGATGGATGGAGCAGGGGTTGTTTTTAGAAAGCTCTGTTAACGTACACTAAGTCTTCAGTTTAAATATTGTGAAGGAGTGAAAAGCCATAGCTGTTTCACTCGCTGCCCCCTTACATGTGCCAGTTTCGATCATCTTGGCCAGAAGGCTGCCCTGCAATCTCTCCCCTGGACTCAGTTTCCTACTGAAGGGAAAGCTTTTCTCCAAACACCAGGGCAAAGACTTTCCCATAATCTCCCTGCTTATTGAAACTCTATCCCCATCTTCAAGTCCACTTCATAGCCTTCACCTTAAATTACTATTGGCTGCACATTTCGCCATGAGTTTTGCCTTTATTTGGAAATATTTTCTGTTTCCATGTGATTCCACCAGATACAATAATAATAGGTATTGGGCTCTTTTCATGTGCTAGGCACTGTGAAAAGCACTTTGTATGGACCATTTAATACTTAAAGTCTTAGAATATAAGTACAATTAACATTCTGATTTTATAGATGGAGAAATTAAAGCTGATGTTAAATAACTTTCACAAAGTCACAGTATGAGTAAGTACTAAGGCTGTGATCCAAACTCAGGCAGGCTAAGTCTACTCTGGACTTGAATCTGCTATTGTGACTTTTAAAACTTTTGCTCATATATCTGGATTCTTTGATGGACTGTGGCATCCTGAGAGCATGGTCTTCTTTATGCCTTTGTTTCCCCCCACATTGCCTAGAACACTCAAATATTTGTTCATTTCTAAGGGCCAAAATGATCCTAGAAAAAGCCAAGATCACAACCAGAACCTATGAATCCAGTAGGTGTAGAAATTCAATTCTACCAAATGAGACCCAGCTTTTCTTCCCTGATGATGCTAAAAGACTGGAATATGATAATTTGGTTTAAAGACAACCTTAAATAAAAATTTCATTAATCAGAATGCGTATTCCTACAATAATGAGCCCTGGGCTGAATTTTAGAATCCTCTTTATGCTTTGTTCGTAACAAAGCTGTTATAAAAATAATTTGATAAGACAGACCCTGGCAATAGTGTGACAACTGTGTAAGAGGGTGCCTTAGCCTGGTGTCTGAGCATACCCAACTTATGTAATGCTAACCTAATGGATTATGCATATTGTATTGGGTTAAAAATGAAACCTAGTGAAGTATTACAGCAATTTAAAATATATATATCGGGCTTGTTCAGCACAGATATTTAAATTTTAAACCTGTTTAAATATTCAACTGAAACTAAAATAAAATTCTGAAAAATGGAATTCAATAGAAAAGCTCCATTAAGAGTAAAAATGCTTCTTCAAACCCATTAGGTTCTAATAGAAACCCATCGAGTGAGGTTTTCATTGTTGCAGCACCAGCCAAGGGAAAAATTATATGTACATTTGGGTAGGAGAAAGTCAGTTGGACTTCTTGAGGCATGAGCTTCCCTTAGAAAAGGAAAAGAGAGCAGCTCCAGACCCACACTCAGATCAGGCCACAATTTCTTTAAAATGGATCTGGAGCTCTTTCCTAAAGAGCATCCTCCTATGTGTCCCCTGGCTTCAATGAAACCTCATTTCACCTACCACCACAGACATAATTCTAAAAAAAGAAAAAAGGCACCTTTTGCCTCAATAACAGGATACTGACCAATTTGCTTCTGAGAACCAAGCTTTATTTCTCTGATGAACATCCTGCAGGATGTTTTTATTCAATTAATTGAAATGATTGCTTCAACAGAAATGTACTACTTTATCAAGGTCTGCTTGATTATCAGGCTTGGGCCAAGCCCCAGCATTTTCGTTACTGAGTTGTGACAGCAAAGGCATGAGGATTCTGAAACATAATTAAAACAATCAGCGAGAATTAGCCAGTTCAATGGCTGCACTCATGTAGCAAACCTAGAGAGTAAATAGGGAAAGTGGAAGGGAGCATTCCAGAGATACAGACAGAGAGATGGCTGTTAGGAGACGTAAAATGGAGGGTATTACGAGAAGAAATATAGGATAATATAAGCAGAGTCTCTAATCCTGAGGACTGTAAATCCCTTTTCCTTAATTGGTTTAGAAATTGCGGTCTGTAATGTGAAACGGATAGCTCTGGTTGCCTTTCTTCTTTGCTGCCTGGAATCACATTAAGTGGAAAACAATAGCAGAGCTGACAGCTTCCTTTTGGGGGGTGGGGGAGCACTTATAGCTAATCTGCTATTGAGACTAATACAATTACACGGGATTAGAGCACTGCCAATGATACACAGATTGGGGAATTCTCTGTAGAGAGGGAGCTGGGCTCTTTCAAAATAGAGTATGGGGGCTTAAAGGGGGCAGCAGATCAAGTCTACAGTGCTCCCAATTATTGCCAAATCAAGGGAAAGAATCATACTTTTGTAAATAACTCAGGGTCTTGATTATGAACCATAATCCAAACAAAATGCTTACTTGAGATTTCTTCATGGTGCTCCATAAGATTTTGCTCATTTTAAATGATTTATCTTTGAACTTAGAGATTTCCTTTTAGAGTACAATTTTCCACTTGCTCTCTCAGCCTGGTGAGTTTCACTCAAGTTTCTCAAGACCGAGGGGCATACCTATATTTAGGAATTTTAAAATTGCAACTGGCCAGAGGTTCCGTCCCTGGTATCTGCTTGCATTCCCTTTGCAACCTTGAACTGAGATACCATTCACAAAATGATTATGGAAATCTATTGGTGTTGGTGACATGATCACAACTGGTAAGCTACCTCAGGGTTTCCATGAGGATACCAAGGTACCTGACCTTGGTCTCATGTTCATTACACAAGGGAGAGGTATGATATTTATCAAGGGAATGTAGGAAAAGAAAACAATCTTTTGGGGAAAAAAGGTAATATATTTTAAAGCACTGCCAATTTCGTCCTTATAAACCTTAAAAATTATTTCCAATAAAACAAGGGCTACATGCCAATTATCCATTACTATGTTTCTCAACCATTGGGTAAATATTTCCAATTCAAACTATTTTTTTTTTCTCATTTTAAATAGAAATAGAAAATATGACACACTTATCAAATGGCCAGCATGGTGCAACAGTACTTTTAAAATTTAATTCCAAAGCCCTTGGTCTTAAATAATTGCCCTGAGTGAATGCTGTAGGGATTCCACCTTCTATATGTTCTAGTCAAATGATATATAATGATGAACACACACATGTAAAATAATTCAGTTCTGATATGAAAATATATTTCTGATGGTCCAGCAATGACAAGAAACTTCTGGTCAAAGAACCATCCATTCTTTGGGTTAAGGGACTTTCTTCAAAAGGTGCATGCTTCCATGCAAATGTGACAAGTTGGGATGTTAACTGAACATTACAGTTGGTCTCTGAAAGTGAGGCCCTCAGGGAATGCAATGCTGGTCATTCTAATCCAGGTATGGGAAGAAGGGGAGGAGAGAAGGAAAGTGTAAGAAGAGCAGGCAAATATAGGGACTAAGGATTTCACATATTAATTAATATGAATTTCATTGAATTCTGAGCACCATATCCAAAAAACTATTTTTGGCTGGGTTTTTTTAATCAGTGCTCTCACTCATTCTTAGGTTGCATATTATTCAAAGTAGCCTGGAATCTTCTCTTCAGGCCTGGGCATGAATAGCCCTTCACTTTGGAGAGAAGATCCTCCTCTGTCTTTTCTCCAAACATCTTTCCTGCCTAGCTGGCCTACTAGAGCTGTTACCAGGCTTTTTACATCCAATCTACCATCCTCAGGGCAACCCTAAGAGGTGGGTAAGAATAAAATCCCCATTTTATTGTTGAGGAACCTAAGGCTCAGAAAGATGAAATTCCTTGCCCAAATATCGGGGCCTAAGTACAAGCAGTTCTGTCTTACTCCAGTTTGCTTGTGCTGCTTCCCACCAACATTGTCGTCATCATCGACATCACCACCAAGACCACCATTTGTGGAGGTCCTACTCTCGTCCAGGCACTGGGCTACTCATCTGATATATTGTCTCAGATATGCAATATAGCAACCCTGCAAGGCAAGAAGGTAGTTTTATATGCATTGTACAGGAGAAAAAACTGAGTTTTAGTGAAATTAAATAACTTGCCTTAAGACACACCTCCCAAAGTGTCAAACCCAAGATTCCAACCCAAGACTTTCTGAAGCTTGTTTTCTTTCCATCACTCCTATGGGACCTTTTCAGATAATGAGTGACTATCATCAATGTGTAATACTGTATCTGTGGTTTTGGCATATCCAGCACCAATTCCTCCCATTTCCCTTTGGGGCATATGACCCAGGTCTTACATGTTAGAACAGTCTAACCCCTGGAGTACCACATTTTCATTTTACTCTGAGCCCCACAGATTGTGTAGCTGATCCTGGTGATTGATTTAAAACTGGACACGTAAAACTACAAACCATACCAATAAGACTCAATTGCAGGAATTTCTGGGCTTTTTGGGAAAGTGGAGCTCTTTTGACTGGAGTGGAAAACCTGGAACCTCTGAGGGCCACCATGTGAGGAATCCACCAAAGAATGAAGCCAGAGGAAAGCAGAGTTGAAAAAAAGAAAGATCATGTCTTGATAAGTCATTTAAGTCCCCTGTCTAATAAAGTCACCTTTTCTTTTTCGGCTAAGTCAGTTTGGGCTAGATGTTTGTACAAAGAGAAGAGTTCTAATATGCTGCAGGCTGCATTCTCCAGAGCGGATACTGAGGACCGGTTGAGGGTGCAGGGTGTTTGCTAAGGATTAACACCTGTGGAGGAAGGGGGTGGACACCGGACAGGGCAGAGGACAATTTCAGCCCAGCTGCGGTGCAGACCCAGCAAAGCCTCAGCCAACCTAGCAGGGTGCTCTGGAGCAAATATTGCCTGTCTGTGTCCTGTGTTGGGCTGAGGTGGCCTGGCCTTTACACCCTTCTTTGCTCCGACACCAGATGGGGCCGTCCCAGGAAGGGTATGACCTGGAGCGAGGCAGCTCTCTCTGCAGCTGAGGCAGATCCTAGAAAGAGCTGACAGCTGGAGGCTGTCTGCTGCTGTCACTCCCCATAGCTGGGTGGCAAGTCCTTAATTGAAGGGGTCGCTAGGCAGCTTAGCTTAGCTTGAGCTCCTCAGAAAGCAGAGCCCAAGTATAAAGGACATATGCCACTATTTTAGTAGGAAGTGCAATCTCAGGGATGCAGAAATGAGTAGGGTTAGGCAAGGAAGGAGAGGTAGCCAATAAGAGGCTATGTTATGGAGTGACCTCTACTTGGTACAAAGTACAACTGATGCTCCATCTCGGACTGTGTCCTGGAACTGTCTGTCCAGGGAAGCACGAGGAAAGAGCATCCACAGGTGGCCTTTTGTTTTGGACAGCAAATAAGAAGAAATTAGTGTCTCTGGAGTGGCTTATAAGAGTTGCCATTCCAGGTGCTGGGAATACCAAATGGTAACCTGTAAACTCTTCTACCTTCAGGTGTACCATCTAGTTGGGAAAAGAGAACACATACCAAAAATCAAAAGGCAATATGGGTTGAGTAGGCAACAAATGTCAGAATAATGTTGCAGAGAACGTATACAATGGCACTTCTGAGAAACAATAGCTGGTGGTGCTTGGGGTAGCCAGGCAAGTGTTGACCTAGAGATAGAGCTAGGCTGGACCTGAAGACTTTTATAATTGGAAAGAAAGGGAGAAGGGGAGAGGTGTCAAAATGCAAATGTAATAAAAAATAAGAGCACATTTTAGAAGAGCAAATGGATGGAAAGACTGAAGGTCCACAAAAGAGTAAAGAAAGAAACAGAAGCACTGAGAAAAAGAAGAGGGAAAGAGGCAGGGAACTGGTGGGGGTCAGTATTATTGTAAGTACAAAACTAATATTATTTTATGACTATAAGGTTACATGCATTTCAAAAAGGGGTTTTCTTACCCACTCTTTAGTACCAGAGGTGTTGAATTGCCAAGTGCATATTCTGTGTCTATATATTGTTTATGGAACTTTTTCTTAAATGTAGATTTTGGAAGTGCTGAAGTTCAGCATAGTTAGTAATGACCACATATTGCTTTTCCTGGAAACATAAAACCCCTCTTTAAACAATTAAACTCTACAGTTTGCTGAAATCTTTTACTTGGCTTGTGAAAATTTAAGGAAAGGAAGTATTAGAAGCTCATATAGTCCTGCCAGCTCCTGGACAATTGAAGAGATACCCCAGTCATCTCTTAATTTGTTCTTCAACCGTGTTCATCATATTCCTCCAAGTGATCAGATGTAGTAATTGTATTGAATAAAACACACAAAAATGGAAAGATCTTGTTTTTTCAGGAAATGGGAAGTCACAGGTTCCACATCAGACCTTCTGATCTCTGCCAGAAACTGCCCACCTGTGGGTTGGGAACTTCTGTCTTTTCAGGAGTTGAAGTACGTGGATAAAGGGAAAGGGAAAGAGAGATAATTTGCAAAATGATTTCTTTTCCTTTCAAGTCCTCACTGTGGTTGCTTACACATTTTATTCTAGTTGATCTTGAGTTTGTGAGGAAACTTTGGTGCATTAACAAGTAGTCTGGGGAAGCCAAGAGTAGAGGAATGCTGTAAGGACCTCCCAGATGCACACATGGTGGCGGGGTGAGCACTAGGTTAAAATCAGGGATCTTAAGAGTAGGCCTCAACAAAAATCAGAATGAGGCTGGTTTCCTTTGTTGAAGAATAAACAGATCTTTAGGGCACCTCTGTTCTGCAGTATTCACAGCTGTGGAAGATGGAGCTCTGCACAGCTCACATCTCTCTATTCACTGAGATAGCCGGCGCACCTGGTCATTATTTGTTTATTTTTTAAGTGAACAAAGAAACAGGCCCCCTACTCCTCGGCAGTAAGGAGAGGCACTTCCTTCCTGCATTCGGAAAGCCCCAGAGGACCTCCCCCCGCACAGAGCTCTCCAATCCCAAATTTGAAGAGTCCCCAGCAGGTCATCAGAGGCTGTGTCCTTGTTTGGTAAATTGCCCTCCTGAGCAGGGTCAGTATTATTATTCCCATCTTGCACATTTTGTACAGTAGATCAATTTTCAATTTCAACAACTGAACTTCCCAAATTTTTATATGGGGAAACTTAACTCCAATCATATGGGCATAAAAATTACGCATAACCACTTGAGCGTTGTTAGATTTCAGGATGAAATTTTATTTCACTTTCAAATATGGTCTATAGTAGTAGCCCAATTGCCAAAAAAAAAAAAAAAGCATTGTGTGTGGGTCTCTTCTGCATATTTAGATATGGAAGAGTGTGAGCAGTCGCCAGATAATATAATTTTCATCCAGCCCAATATCGAGTGCAATTCAATGAAGAAAATGCAACTTTTGCAGTATGATTTATACATGCTTATATACCCTTCATTTTGAGTCTATATGAAATGCAGACATTTATAGTTCTATAACCAGAGGAATAAAATTTGAATGTGTAGTAAAACGAGAAATGTATTTTAAATGGGCTTTAGAAATAGAACTGAGGAAGTCGTCAGGAGGCCACAGTCGCTAATGTAATTGGTTATTTTGCTAGATGGCCACTCGGATGGAGGCCTGGCAGGCACAGGATTGAATTCAGGCTGATGGGCATGGGAGATGGAGCGGTGGCTTCCTGGAAAAGATTGAGATACAGTGACACAGTAATCCACACTGTCCATAAAGCACAGCATAAAGCCTATGTGAGAAATTCCTCCCACCCATGTGAGGCATCCTTATTTTTTACTTTAAAAGAAGAACTATTTTATGATTTGGCATAGATCATTGATCATAGCACTTTTCTATTTCAAATATCTCCCAGATGTGTTCTGTGTCAAATTTACAAAAGACATAACCATTATTTCCACAAAATATTGGAAGATGGAGGGGCCCTTTGCCCATCGGCACCTATCACTTCCAATATAATTCCCTTTGGCATACATTATAGAAGCCACCTACCAGCCACAAGAGATGCATGGGCAAAGGAGGTGCTTCCAAGAGCGTTTCCTACTGTCATAAGCAGCTGGAGCTGTTGACTGGCCTGCTGCTCTCCCCCCTTGTCCTAAGAACTCCGGTTTCCAGTAGGAAACCTGGGCCTTGTGGTTAGAGGGAGATGAATTTGTTGTCCATACAACCCCTTACCACAGGGATGTTATGTGACACAAGCTCGGCCAATTAGAGGGTCCCACCCAGGTAACAGTTATTGGTGAAAGGATAGGCTTGTGACCCAAGCTGGGCCAATTGAAGTCCTCCCCAGAAGCTTTAAGGGAAGACTGGTTCTTTTCAATAGCATTCCTAAACTGAGGGGGTATGGGCTGAGGGCTGCTGGCAGCCATTTTTACTAACCAGGTTTAGAGAAAAACTTACTAAACACTGAAGCCAAACCAAGCCAGGCTGAGCTTAGAGATGGAGAGAAACCAAAATAATAACAGAATTTGGGTCTCTGAATCTAACCATGCTTGATGCCAGTAGTAAATTCCCTCCTCAGCTTTGTGAGCTAATAAATTTCCTTTTTTGGCTTAATGTCATTTGAGTTGGGTTTCTTCTGCCACCAAAACAACAACAACAAAACCCTAATATGCTTGAAGTATATAAGGAGACAAAATGTGCTCTCCTATATTTACCAACTTTCCTTGTAGTCTAGATTAGGACCCTATGACTAGTACTTGCCAACAGACTGTGAGCAGAAGCGATCAAAAGCTAAGCCATTCCAGAGATGGTGGGAAACGGATGTGGCTCAAGTGATTGGGCTCCCGTCTACTATATAGGAGGTCCAGGGTCCGATTCCTGGGGCCTCCTGGTGAAAAGGCAAGCTGACCCACGTGGTGAGTTGACCAGCACGGAGTGCTGGCCCATGCAGGAGTGCTGGCCCGCGTGGAGATCTGGAGCAGCAAGATGATGCAACAAAAAAAGACACAGAGGAGAGACAATAAGAGACGCAGCAGACCAGGGAGCTGAGATGACACAAGAGATTGAGCACCTCTGTCAACTCTGGAAGGTTCCAAGGTCGGTTCCAAGTGCTGCCTAAAGAGAAGACAAGCTGACACAGAAGAACACAGAGAGCAGACAGCGAGCGCAAAAGCACCATGGGTGTAGGGGAATAAATAAATAAATAAATAATAAATCTTAATTTAAAAAAAAAAAAAAGAGAGATGGTGTGCTCCTCCAGCCCTCTCTTCGTCTTTTGCGGGGATTTAGAGGCCACACCTGCCAGATTGTGCGGCTAGAAGATGGCAGAGCCTGCATCAACCTGGGTCACTCAGACTTTGTACAACAGAGCCTCCCGCCAACATTTGCTGTTTTAAGGTACTAGGATTTCAGGGATAACTTGTTACACAAACACGTAGAGCATGAGATAGAAATTAAACTCAGCTATTAAGAAACTCACATTTTTGCTCCCCTGAGCAATTAGTCGTTTGTATTGCTTCTTCATAGCCTAAGAAGTAGAGATGTCAAAGAAGACATAAAGAACTAGACTAGGGAGCCAATGAGTCCCTATTCTCAGTTATGGTGCCTAGAGAGAAGGGTAAAGAACACAGTCATAAAGCAAACCAACATTCACTGAGTCTGACTGTGGGCCAAGCACTTTACATACATTATTTTATTCCATACTCACCAGCAAACTATGAGATGATATTATTACTTCCCTTTTATTGACAATGAAACTGAATTCCAGAGATATTAAATAGAGCCACAGATTCCTACCTGGAAAGGGGCAGATTTTAACCCTATCTGTCCAGCTGCATAATCAAGTGCAAATTACTTCTATAATTACTATTATCACCTGTGTAAATATTACTTAGAGCTAATCCTTTCCAGATGCACTGAAAAGGCTAGTCTCCCCCTCCAAACCTTTGACACAGAGAAAGCAAGATCCAGCCATGTCTAGTCCTGAGTTCTTGGGTTCAATTCTATACTAGAGCTTTAGGAGCAAAGTACATGCTGCCCAGTCCCACGACACCACAATCCCCTTGTCCCTGCACGCTTATGTCCCTTGCGTAGCCACTGTTAGGATGTGTCAGTCTCTCTTTATAACACCTATTCTAGGATACTTCCTTCTTAACTAAGTTTTGTTCTTGGGTACACAACCAATTCAGGTCTCATAACACCTTTCTGATTCCTCATATTTTCTAGGCTATTTCTCCTTTGCCTTGATAAATTTCTGGAATGGTTGGTGCCCATTTTTGACCAATTTGTTGGCCAATGTGCTCCTTTCAGACTAATCCTATAAGGTCTTCAGTATGGACCCAATCATTTCTTTACGTTCTTATGAAAGATTGTCCCATCTTTCTTATGTTTTTGCAACATTAGCATTCTCAAGTAATGATATTTATATGTGATTACCTTCTGGGTTCCTAGTAACATAGGTTTTAAATTTCAATTCACAATAATTTAGTGAAGGAGATTATTTCTTCTCAGAACTTCTAACATCTTTGACTGAATGTCTCTTACTCCAGATCCACATGCATTTATGCCAAGTAAGCAATCTAGCCAAAATATAAAACATGAAATTAAGAAGAAACTGATCATTGTGGGATCCCCCAAACTAAATACCAAGCACAGGAGCACGCCTGGAAATCTGAAAGGGAGTCAGTGGGCCTCCAATAATAGAAAATCAGGCAAAACGCTCCATTGCTTCATTGCCATATATATATATTTTTTTTTTTTTTTAAATCTGTATCTGGACATGTAATTTTCCCATAGGGAAATCTGGGGAAGAGACTGGGATTAATTCTTTGCATTTCCATGAAAGGACACTAGTGCTCCTAAGCTGTCAGGGTGTGCAGGCACTCGCGTGTAAGTGATGTCATTGTGCTGTGGCACAATTAGGACTCCACATGGCCTGTCGCTTAAATCAGTATTTATGGAGTGTTCAGGCTGCAGATTATGAGCCAAATCTGGACTTTTCCCATAAGTGACTAAAATAAAGCATAAAAGCCTGTTTAGCACATCTCTGTGGACATTGCATTGTCATGAATTCATGCCTGAGACAGGGATTCTATAAGCATTAATGAGTTTCATTCAACAAACATTCATTTTGTAGACAGTCAACTTTTGCCACTGACACCTGCCAATTCATATTCTACAGAGAAATCACTATGCTTATAGAGTTGCCATTTTTAAAATGAATATGGCTCATCATCTTTATTTATATCCTTCTTTCTGCTCCAAACTATCAATCCAGAAGGCTTCTGACAGTTATTTTTGGGAAAAATTATGTTTTTCAGTTAAAATCAAACACCATACTATGCCAGTTAACAATGGGTTGGTTTCTGTGTCAAGTTCCTGTTAATTTTATTGAAATTGGAAAGTAGGCAGAGATCCCAGCCATCTGGACCTCAGCAGATATCTTAGCATTAGAAGGTTTCTCAAGGGATTGGATGGGGGAATGGGACCAGGGTTTTAGTGCCCACGTGGCCTGCCCCTGTCCAGCCATGGGGCTTTAGGCAAGTCATCACACCTCTCTAGGTTTCCAGTTTCTCAAATGCCAAAGTTTGTAGTTGGAGCCAGAGTTTCTCTAAGGTCACTCTTATTCTGAAATGTCATAACTTTCTGGTTCTCTAGAATAATTCCCTTTCTTCAAACAGATAGGAAGATATTGTTTTCTCTTCCTGCAAATCTTTGCTCCAATATCTCCATCAAGAAAACTTCTTTTTAGCCTTCAAATCCCTGCTCAAATGCTGCTTTATCTTTGATTCCCATTAGATTTAGAGGCTCCTTATTCTATGCTTACATTTTACTTTTTACAGAGGCATTTTATATTACAATAAGTACTGTGGTAGACAGAATAATGACCTTCCAAAGATGTCCGTGTCCTAATATCCAGAACCTGTGAGTATGTTACCTTAGATGGCAAATGGGACTTTGCAGAAGTGATTAAATTATTGATTGAGATGGGTAGACTCTCTTGGATTATCTAGGTAGGCCCAATGTAATCCCAAGGGTCTTTGTAAGAGGGAAGCAAGAGGCAGGCAAGAGAGAGTCAGAGAAAGGAGATGAGATGATGGAACCAGACGTTGGAGTGATGTGCTTTGAAGATGGAGGATGGGGCCACAAGTCAAGGAATATAGGCAGCCTGTAGAAGCTGGAAAAGGCAAGGAAAAAGATTCTTCCCTGAAGCCTCTGGAAGGAATGCAATCCCTCAACACCTCAGTTTCAGACTTCTGACCCCCAGAACTGTAAGAGAATAATTTGAATTGTTTTAAGCCACGGACTTTGCGGTAATTTGCTGCAGCAGCAACAGGGCACTAAAACAGACACTATGACATAGGACATAGTATGGAATACTGTAGCGTAGTATGCTATAGTGTAGCATGCTGTATTGAAATCTTTATTTGTATGACTGACTGTCACCTTGTTAGCCAATGAATTTCTTAAGGGCAAGGACCACACATTTTTATCTTTACATTCTCAGTTCTTAGCATAGTCTTTGGCACATAATAGTCACTCAAAAGATATTTGTTGACTTAATGAATGAATCTTGCCTTAGAAAGGAGAAGGCAGAAATTGTAGGGGATAAATGACTGGCCTAAACCATCATAGAAATAGGGATACTGTCCAAGTGCTGTACTTCCTCCCAGATGTGGTATTTATTGTGACTAATTTTTTTTCACTGAGACAGTGCAACATCAAAAAAGCTTAAGTATTATTGTTCCCATCACTTCATACAAAACCGCACTATATAAGTCTAGACTCCTGTGTAGAGACTGGCTTTTATTTATTTACTATAAGCATAATTCTTGTGATTCCATAGGGGAAAAACATTTACGCATTGGCAGGGTGCATTATATTATACAGTCTTACTTGGAGCTCTTTCAATGACTCAATGTTAATGCTAAGTAGTCCAGATTTCGAGGAGCAAAAATATTATGTGCACTTCATCTGTTTGTTTAAAATGGTCTTTCTAAACAAAACCTACACTTTGCTGAAAGTTACCAGTGTCAGTGAGTATGAATGTTTGTATTTATAGATCACAGAATGGAAAGGGGATTGGAGGGGAGGCAAAAAAGGCCACCCCAAATCCTTCCACAATGAAGGTGCAGCTGAAATTCCACTGGCTGGCCCTGGACAGGAACAAAAGCACGTTTGTGGGCACTAGTCCTTGGAAGAAAGCACAAACGTGACCGTCGTGTAAACTGCAGATGGACAACGGTTGTCACAATGTTTGTATGAACAGCTGCTTGTTGTCCTCTCACTCTTCTAAGGGAGTTTGTTCTGTTGTTTGGCAAGTTCCTGCATCCATACGTTACTCCTATTTGAAAAAGAGAGGAGTTGGCTTAATGTCACTTCGTAAGAAATGTTTCACTATAAATAAGCAAGTTTCACTGAAGGAAAAGCCTACAAATTTCCATTAGAGGATGCACTTGATTCAAATGGTTAGATCCTGCTGTGATTTGTTAGAAGAACTTATCATTTTAGAATTTTAAATTCTACTTTTTATCAGAAAATCTATATTTAAAATTTCATTTATTTTGCAGCTAGAAAATCTTTAGGAACCACCAACTGACAAGTATATTTTGCATGTCTAGTACTTAGTGGTGAAACAAAAGAATAAAATGCGGTATATCCTACAACTGAATTTTTAGTCTCATTGAGGAGAGAGGACATCCCCCATACCAGTGAAAAATTAGCATACAGGGCACATGTATTTTATATTTTTCCTGAAAACTTATAACAAAAATGTTAAATAATTTTGAGAACAAAAATATACTTATAATCATATCACTCTGGCACAACCACTTCATTTGCATATTTCCTTCTTGCCATATGTTGCCATGAGCAAGAAAGCAATAGGCAAAAGCAGTATGGTTCAACTCTGCCATTATGACCCTACAATTTGTTCTTTTTTCCTCATGCGGTGTGAAAAGGGGATACACGATATGTTTGGAAGTTTATGAACACTTTTTTTAAACAGTATAACAATTACAAAACAGATTCTCCTTTCTATGCTTGTCACGTTGTCATTCAGCTCAAATGTCACCTCTTCAAAGAACCCTTTCTTGACAACCTAATCTAATGTAGACCCCTAGCCAGTCACAAGCACATTATCCTGTTTAATTTTCTTCAAAGTCCTTATTTCAATATGAAATTGTATTTTCTGTTTATTTGTTTTCTTGTGTGCTTTCTTCTGGCCCAAAAGAAAGGCAGCTGGAGAAGGGCAGGGTCCTTTCATGTTGTATCTCCAGTGCCTAGAATAGCAGCTAGCAGGTAGCAGGCTTCCACTCATACTTGTGATTGAATTAATGAAATACAAACTATCAGTTTTTTCGTCTAATTCATAATTGATGTTACTCATTGTGAAAACACAAAACAAAATTTGACAATGACCAAAAATTGCACACAGTAAAATTTGTTAGAAATGAAAAGTTGACTAGTAAGAATCAACCTCGTTGGTAACATTGAAAATTCAAGAATGGTTCTAAGGAAAAACTAAACTTTGTTGAAATAATCAACACAAATAAATGGACAATGGGTAAAACTGCATATGGCAAAATTTTCCATCAACTAAAATATAACAGAAGAGCCAAATCTTCTAAACAAAATTTATATCTATAAAATTTGACTGAACAATTACACTTGGTAGAAATAAGTATCATAAAAGGAAAGTCATAACAGCAGACTATATAGTAGATAAAATGTAATATGTTTGGAAAAAACCTGGTAGATAAATCAAAATTTCATCATAAAATTCATTGAAAACATAAAAATTAAGAAAGAATTGATTCTGAGAAAAATAATTTCAGTTAAATAAAAATGAAGAAAATTGAAAACTATTTAAATGATTTATATAAAACAATTGATCAAATATTTAAATTCACTTAATGCAGTTTAGTTCAGAAAACATTTTCTTGGCAATGGTGCTATAATTCTGATTAACATGATTGTATTTAAAAATGTGGAACCAATATATTCTAATGGTCAAATGATGGGGTATCAACTTCCTGCAATCTGGCCATATATACAACTACAGAACAATGTAAATAAAACACTAAATTGTGAAGCACAACCAACCATAAAATAGACCAGTGTATAGTGCGCCAAGGTTGAAAAACTATCAGTATAGAATTGTCAGGGGCGCCTCCTCTGAAAGGGAAACAGCTACTAACTAGCTGGCCAGCCTTGAGCAAATCACTCAGCTTCTTTGGGTCAAACAAGAGTTTGAGCTACACATTTAGACTGAAGTAATCACAGAGAGCTGACCAAAAGAAAGTGTTTAGTACTGAGGATGGGAGTAGAGTTGGGAACAGGCATCATGGGCTAACCCTTAGGGCTACCAATATTTAGGGAACAGATGATGGCAAGACATTGGAAAGGAGTCAAGGAAGGAGCAAAGAAATAAGAGACTAGAATAGTGTAATGTAAAGGAGCAATATTTCAAAGGACATGAGTGTATTTGAAAGCAGACAATCAAAAGGTATTGAGAAAGCTTATTTAAATGTACGGTAACTAATCTATGTGGTTATGGTTAATTATAAGAAGTTTGTAAAAGCATCTTCTAAATGGAAGCATTTAAATGGTTAATTCCAGAAAGCCATTATTTATTAGAAACCTAAACTGATATTAATAACAAAAAGTAACTTCATAACAGGGAAACCTGTTGGAGGCCACCTCAATCTCCATATTAAAGCGATGGTAAGGAAAGATCATCTTGATTCTGTTGGGAATCTTCAGTTTTCATAAAATAATGGAGAAAGTAGTTTTTCCTGTGTTGCTAAAGTAACTTACCTGTTAATTAACGTAATCATGGTAAAGGTATAAAAGTAAAAAGCAAAGTACTAAAATGTTAAGTTCATTTGATATGTTATAAACTGCATTGGAAGTGTTTAGAAAGTGTATAAAAACCAAAAGAGATAGACTTCAGTATCATTAAACTCTCTTGTACATTCAAACCAGGCCTTCAATACACTGTATTTTGTCTCTCCATTTGAATTATTGGCTAGGTTGGTCACTGACCCCTAAAACAATAAAAGTATCTACTACATCTCTGGTTGTGCTCCTGAAGTGGATGGAGAGTACTTTGAAGTTTCGGACTCCTGCAGCAGCTAATGATAGCTCAATATGGCCAGATATACAATGGACACTGCCTCCAGACTGGCTCTGTTTCATAGTGCCGAAGTGCGCTATTTACCAGGCCAGTGAAATACTGGAGCCTACCTTCCTAGCTTCTCTCTAGGGTCAACGGTGCTGCAGCATGCAGGCTGTGTGAAGGGCATATCAAGTGGAGCAATGATTTACCAGGGCGATGTAAGTAGAACTTAAACACAATTGGCATTATGTCCTGCTCCCATGGAGAGAGAAAATGTATGGTATTGCAAACCTGGAACTTAGATCTATTAATTAAAGCTCAAAGAGGAATTTGTGTATTGATTAGTATTAAGTACTGTACCTATATGCCTGATGATTATGATGATATCTCTTCTAGATCATATGCAGAGGGATCTTAAACATGTTAAAAGTCCTGGTAAATTTAATTCATTTTCTAAGTAATTAATGAACATGCCTATAAGATAAAGGAATGGCTCTCTTAAGTACTGTCTTTATTTTGCTTGCCATATGCTTGTCTTGTTGTTGCCTACACTGTCTTTGTGAGTTTATGTCTAGGGCAGTGCCTCTCTTCATACCTCTCCTAGCTGTCCTAAGCATAACTACTGCTGTGGAAATGGGTTAGCAGTTTATACCCAAACCCAGCAGGTCTACCACAATCCCTCCCTAGATTTAACCAACAGCGTAGAAGAACTCAAGGAAGAATGCTGTTTCCCATCAACTTTGGGAGGATGCAGCCTCTGAGGGCACCTGGCCTTATTCACTCTTGAGGTCCAGTATGTCATAGCTAGCCCCCTTTTGGAGCCCACTTAGCACCATCTTCTTTATCATTTTAGTGGGGCCATGTATCTTCAAAATTCTAACTAAGTTTGTTTCTTCCAGAATCAATGCCTTCCAGAATAAGATATTAGTCATTTGGGGATTTCAGCCAGTTCCAACCAGTGTTGGACCCATCTTTCCTCAACCTCAATAGAATAGCCAGAGAAGTTTACACCCTGTCAGGCAGGGACTACTGCCCTAACCAGCAGGAAGTAACTGCAGAAGAATGACCATTGCCCCTCAGCACCACCTTAAGAATAAGGGCGTGAACTCTCTGAGGGGGAATTTGAGGCAGGTTAGCCAGGGAAATGAAGAGAAGACTAGCCACAACATGGCCGACAGACAACATGGCTGCAAGACCCCGCTGAGACCTTGAGTTTAACCTTGAGGTCCCAGTTTCTCTTTCTAGACCTCCCTTTGGCCCCAGATGTTCCAAACAGACCTCACCATTGGGCCCCACCATTGTTGGGATAAGCAATAACAGTTGGGGCCCCTCCCCTTAGCATTAGCAAGGGGGAGCAATAATTATAGTTTAAAAGGTGACCACACAAGCCAAAATCCACTCTCTCTGCCTAGAGGAGCCTGAATCAATCTCGGTACATATTTCTGTCTTTCTCTCCCATTTCTCAGCAAGCTCTGTTCTTTCCCCCCATCTCCCAATAAATTCTTTTCACTGGGGTAAAAAAAAAAAAAAGGTATTGAGAGATAATGATCAAGAACAAAAAGAAGGCTCTTGAATGTGATTGGAAGACCAACTGTGAAATGAAGGCAATGGTCTTGGGACACCATACAAGGAGAGGCCATTGAGAACCAGAAAATATTGGGAGCTTGAAAGAGAGGCTTCTTGGTCAGTGCTTTTTAGTTTCCTGGTGACAGTAACTGAACTTGAGTAAACAAAGGCAATAGGATGGATTTTTTGGCTCACTTGCCAAATCACAGTGGGGAGGAGGGCTGGGGACCTCAGGGATGACTATAACTAGAAACCCTGTTTTATTATTCCATTTCTGCTTCTCTTTGAGTATTGGCTTCATTTTCCTTAATGTAGACCAGTTTCTTACACTTGGCAGAGAAATTTTAGCTGGTAGCTCTTACACTCTAGCTTTGCCACCAAAGATGTTTCCTTAGTTCTAATGTTAAAAATTCCAGGACAGAACTGATTGGCCAGTCACTGTCACCAAGGAGGTTGGACCATGGAATAAAACACAAGGGGATGAAATATTCTCCAAAAGAAAGGAGATTACTGATTTCCAAAAAACAAAAGAGGTGTGGGAAAGACAAAAGAAGGCATCCTCTGTAAATGTGTTTTAAGTTAAAAATAAAATGTCTAAAGGCAGAGAAGAAAAAATGAAGTTGAGATGGAGAAGATGAAAATGAAGGTGAGAGTGGAGGAAGGTGAGAACACCAAAGCAGATTCCCACCTAGTGAAAAATTAACCAGAATGGGGCCGTATACTCGTAAGTGGCTTGGTGGTATTCCTCTTGATAACTCCAATTTCTACTCTTCCAGTTTGGTAACACCATTAACAACCCTCCTGCTTCACCCCTTGGTCCAGAGTTTGTCTTCTCTCCTTCTGATTCAGCCCTTAATTCAGACTTCTCTTTCCATATGGTCATTTTGCCAATGCCCATCTGGGAAAGGCTTAGAGTCTTGGAATCTTCCTCCTCCCCAGCTTGGGACCAAGAAGCCTGGGCAAGGGACAGCCAGGTTTCTCAAGATCCAGGAAGGCATGGGATCAGGTAAACAGACAGAGAATTCAGCTTTCACAAAGATGGGGAGTGGGCATCTTTCTCTTAGATGAACTAGAAGAAAGAATCAGGTAATTTTATGCAAAGACAGATTTGGGGAGGGAAAGAGAAAGGTTGACGTGAAGGAGAAAGGAACATGAGAGAATTCATTTGGGATGGCCTCAATCTCTTCAGAAACATACAAGTCAAGGCCATCGACGAGTAAGAAGGATGAGAAATGCAGGAGCTTATAGAGAGTATTAGGTCCCTATGCCTGCTATAACAAATTACCATAAACTGGGTGGCCCAATCCAACAGAAATCCATTCTTTCACAGTTCTGGAGATCGGAAGTCCAAAATCCAGGTGTCGGCAGAGTTACGGTCCCCCTAATGGCTCTAGGAAAGAGTCCTTCCTTGCCTCTTCCTAGCTTCTGGTGGCTGTCACCATCCCTTGGCTTCCTTGACTGCATCACTCAAATCTCCTCTGTCCTCTTTGCAGGGCTGTGTCTGCTCTTCTGTATCTTATAAGGGCACTTGTCATTGGATTTAGGGCCCACCTAGATAATCCTGGATGATTTTATCCCAAGATCCTTAATTACATACGCAAACACTGTTTTTCCAAATAAGGTGATAATCACAGGTTCTGGATATTAGGGTGTGGACCTATCTTTTGGGGACCTCCATTCAACCCACTACAAGGGTTGAATTAACTGCTATAGTCAGGCAGCCTGGGAGCATGGAATAGAAGAATCAACATGATTGCTGAAAAAGAGATGATGGCCAAGTTGAAATTGGACACATGAATCTTTCATAAGCCATGACTGCATGATTCTCCAGCAGCTTTTGGCAGCCTAGAAGCAGAAGCAGAGTAAGCAGGCAACAGGGGAACTCAGAATAGAGTGTTTATAGGTGGGCTTAACAGAGGGTTAAAGAGATGAAAGATCTGCCCTTTCCCACTTCCAGCTGCAGAACATAAGATGACTTTTTCTTTGAGTGAAATAATATATGTTAAATCACATTGTAAACTGAAAAGCATTTAACAAAATAAGGAATATAATTTTTATTTGTTTCCCTCTCTCCTTCTTAAACTTTATTCTTATTCCCCAGAGATATTCTTACTATCCATTGCTACATTCCTTCCTATTACCTGCCGAATCGCCCATGAATAAAACTTTAAACAAAATCCCTATTCCAGTGAACCCAAACATTTTTTTTCATGAATGATGCTTGAAATAGTCACTGATAAATATTCCCAACCTTTCCTGACCCTCCAGTACCCTGCTGGGAGAGTGTCTGTCTGTATAACAGGGTTCTAAAAAAAGTGCTGGAGAATTTTCATTTATTGGTGAGACCAGAGATAGCTCAAAAACTAAGCTGCTAGGTCATATTTCCAGGGCAACGCTCAATAGTTCCACCTCCTCTTAGAAGGCTTGCTGGGGAAGTGAAAAAAAGCACAGGTTACTTCACAAGTTACTAGATCTGTGATTTATAAGTTCATTTTTCCCCTTTATCTTTTTCTGTCTCTATATTAAAGCAGGCGAGCTCTCTCCTCAAATGAAAATTTATATCAAACAGATAAAAGTGAAGCTGCTGTGGTTGAGGTGGGGGAGTGGAACTAAGCGCTGCCTCCATCCTGCCTTCCACCCCCTACTCTCTTTGCCCACAGGCCCCTCCTCTGGCGGCTCCTGAGTACTTCACAGGAACAGTCTCTCAACAGCTGTACAGCATAAGTACAGAATAGGCTTCCAAGTGCCGAGGACAGGAGCTGGCCGCCTGGTTTAGGGAATTAAATGTTTTGCCCATGGAGAGTCAGACTCAGACTGAAGCTTCATAAATTAACTTAACTACTTAAATAGTAGAATCACCAAATATTTACGTTGTGAGAGATTTTGGATAACATCTAGACCAAATATCTCCTTTTTGGTCAGTTCTGGGAATATTGAGCAATAACTAACTCAAGTTCAACTGCTTCTTTCAATAGGAACATGAAACTTCTTCACTTCTTTCCTTCTCTCACTGAACTTTGGAAAGAACAATAAAAAGTAAAAAAAAATAAAAAAAATAAAAAAAACCTGATTTAGAAGTTCCCAGAGTAAATGGTTCTATCTTCATTAGTGCTGACATCTTGCTGTTTTTGAGAATGCTTACAGGCCCAATTAAGGCTTCTGATTTAAGGGTGACAGGCTAGGCTCCATTTGATTCTCATGGCCTCTTCTCCATCAAACTATTTTCTGAAGAATGTCCTTCTCTCCTTTCCCCCCCCCACCCCCCGTCTTCTAGGATGGTTGTTTTTTGTTGTTGTTGTTCATTACCAAATTTCTTTTTTCTAGTCTGAAGACATGTTTTTTTCCCTTTAAGCCTATTTATTTCTTAGCCATCTGACATGCCCAAGATAGCACAACCCTCGCAAGATCTGTTTTTACTGCACTACAATTGGCGATTCTCCCTGCTTGAATAAACTTGCACACATTAAAAGTTTTATGAGCGCAGTGAGGATTGGAAGTAGGTGTTAATAAGGCAAGTCTCCAAAATGAGCCAAATACAAAGGTATTTGGCAGAGGAAAAATAGATCACTAACTTAAAATTACAGATAAACAGCCAAAGGAGTTAGATATAAATGTCATTATTTGAGAAAGGCATTCAGTAATGTCCCTTCATACAACTAAATAAATATTATCAAACATTTCCTATGTGGAGGAAATTGTGCCAGACTCTTTGTTATGGGGGCAGGTGGAGAGAAATCAAAGATACATAAGACAATTTCTTTTCTCCAGGAAAAGACCACGTAACTAGAAGGATTACTCAATGAACTATATGCAATACAAAGTTATTTGAGATAGATTTTGAATAGTGAGAAACTGATCATCTGGGTGAAAATAAGGGTGGCTATCGGTGAGAATGGAAAGAAGAGAAAATATTAGAGTCATGTTGCAGAGGCAAAATATATATTAAACTGGATACAGAAAGTGAGGGAGAAAAGTCAAAGCTAATTTTGTGGGTTAAAGCCTGTGCCACTGGGAGAATGAACTTCCATTATTAGAGAAGGAAGGTAAAGGTAGCAATGAAATGGTAGGTTTTGCTTTGGATGGGAAACGTTTGAGGTGCTAGCAGATCCATGGAGGTGCAGATGCTGATAATCAAGAAATTGGAAGAACAGGTCTTGAGTTCACCCTAAGAGAGAACTCAGCTCAAATTATCTCCATACTATGACTCACAAGGAGGGAATGAGATCCTCAGGGAAACAAGAACAGAGACAAAAAGGGGAAGGGACAAAGCATTGTCAGAGAAGAGAGTTTCAAAAGAAAGCAAGTGGCCAACGGTGGCCAACAGTGACCAAAGCTGCAAAGAGATTGAGGAGGACGAGGACTGAGAATATGTTGTTAGGACTGGTAATAAGCAGGCGACTGGGGACTTTTATGACAGCTGTTTCAATAGCATAGTGGGTTTTGCTTACCACATTGTTCCAGTTGACTCATAACGTCGGTTTGCCTGTCTTGCCTCACGACCATCACGTATGTTCTTCCCTCTGCCTGGATTGCTCTTCCCCAGCTCTTTGTCCACCTGGATCCTTCGCAGCTTTCAAAGCTCATCCTTATGGGAGTCTACCCCATGATAACCCAATTTAAGTCAGCCCTCCTTCCCCCACCTAGTATTCCCTGCTACATCATTCTGCTTATTTCTTTCCTAGAGCGTATCACAATCTGTATTTACTTTATGTATATAGTTATTTATTAGCTGACTTCCTCATTGTAATATACCCTCCATGGGAGCAGAAATCTTATTTATATTACTCACCAGTGTAGCCCCAGCGTTGAACCCAGTGCCCAGCCTACAAGTCAGCCTGGTCAAATCTACCTTCAAAATACCTCTTAAATACATCTTCTCTTCTTGGTTTCTACTGTCACCATCTAGTCCAAATCACCATTATCTGTGCCTTGGACTAATACAGTGACCTCCAAATTGGTTTTCCTGCTTCAACTCTAGCCTGACACTGAATAAATATTTGTTGATAGAATGAATAAGCATATCACTGTAGGAATAAAAATAATATCTAAAAGAGATAGAAATCCAGACCCGGTAGGAAAATCACTCAGCTTTTTCCAAGCACTGAAAGAACATCATCAAATAATTCTCCCCAGCTTTTCTGTTTGAGCGATAGAATATGAGGTATTTTATTCAAGCTCAGGCACAGCACAGTTGAATAGCAGCATGGAGAACAGAGAGCATTTGATTTTTCTATCTGTGGGCTACTATTCTAGTCATATACATGGAGCCGCCAGACTCCAAAGGAGGAGGTGTGAGGGGGGGAAAAGTGCCCAGTATCTTAACCATAAACTGTCAGAAAAAGAATCATTTTAAAAGACCTTCACAGTTCCCAACTCTGACCCTGACCACATCAGATTAAACTAATATGGAGACTTTTCTCTATTATCTGTACCTGATATGAGGTTGTGGGTGTTGTCGATCCCAGACAGAAAATAGGAGCACTGTTAATTAAAGAGAAAGCTTTCTAAAACCCATTACACCTTTGAACTCTTATTAAGAGGATTGTAGCTCTGAATACCATTTCCCCAGCATCAGACCCAGCAACAGCTTCTTCGCTGGGAGGTGAGAGAGTGGAACAATGGCAGCGAGCGATCCCCAATGCCAGGATGCCATTTTAATCACGCTGGGCCTATTGTACAGTCTTAACTTTGAATCCCACCGATTTCAAAAAACCTCAGGCACTATCTATAATCTACTCTCACACAGAAAGTGAAAGTGTGTGTACATATGGACCGTGGCAGCTGGTTGTGTTTGAGGCTGTGGATGCTTGAAACTGATGCGGCTAGGGCAAGAAGCACCTGCTTCTTTCTTCATTCGAAGTGACCTGGAGGGAAAAATCATCCCGAGGTGACAGAAATAATTATGTGAAGTTTGTCTAGAACTGACAAAAAATGCATTTGACTGGCAACGAAGCAAATAAGGCTTCCCTCCTCCAAGTAGGGACCAGACAATTGCTTCAGTCAAAAATTCAACAGCTCCTGTGTTGAATGTTTGCATCATCTTGATTACACCTTCCCCTTCTTCTTTCCCCACCACCTCCCAAGTTAATTCAACACAGTTCCGTGATGCCGCCTCCAGACGTCCTCAGGCAGGATCCTAGAAATCAGCAGTTAGTTCCATTTTTGTTCTCTCCCCATCCCCCCACATAGATTTGTAGGCTGGCGTTGACCTGAAATCTATCCCAGTAGTGAAGCCTCAGAGCTTAAGTCTCTAAGTCGGTCTGGCTTTGAGCCCCAGAGAAAATGGGATTTCTATAAAATGTTCACTTTAAAGAGAGATTTGCTCCCTTCACAGTTCCTTTTCTGCGTCACACACCATTAACTCACAAAACGCTGGCTATCGTCTGAGGCAGAGACTCGAGCTGGTTCTGCATAAAGGGGCAAACTCCCACATTTGCTATGTCTCTTAATGAGGCTCCATTGGATTCACATGTGCTGTGATTCTCTGCCTCGGTTTCAACACTGCAAAACATACCAATTCACTCGCTCTCCCGCCTCTCCTGAGTATCATAAGTTGACACAGTGACATAAACATGGAGACACTACTGTGTCTTTGACTCCCCACCATTTCTCCATGTTACAAAAGCTTTAGGAAGACTCATCTCACAGCCCAGCTGAATCAGGAGCCAACACATTCTTTACTGGGAGTAGATGCCATGCAGCTAAATCGCAAAAGCTGTTTCAGAAAAAGTTACTGGTCTGACATTCCTGGGCCCCTTCTTAGCACTTGGGGAGTATGCTGGTTAGTTTCCTTTAGCTATTTCCTTTAACTCCCCCATTCATTCTCCACCATTCTCTGTCCTTTTTTGAGGCTCCAGCAGGCTGACTCTGGGGACCGCGTGTCCCAGCCTCCTTGCCAACTGACTTCTGCTTCGGGGAAGCACTAACAGAGAGGTCAGGGCAGTTCTTCCACCATTCCTTCCCAGCACTGGCATCCAGTTCACAACTAAAATTACCCGCAGGCAATCCCTATTCCTCAGTTCCAGCCCTCACTTGATTCTTGTCCCTTCAGCCCTAGGGGATGATAAAGCTTCCCTCTATTTTTAGTCTTTGGAGGCATCATCATTTATTTGTCCCTTCTACCCACTCCTATGTAAACAATCCTTCTGTGATGGCCCCTTCATTTGAACCATTGGCATGAATCCCATCTCCTACTGATGAAGGTAGGACCTCCCGCCCTTGCTTGAAAGGCCAGGCCTGCCTCAAAAATTCTGGTTTTAATACTCAGAGGACTCTGCATCGGGTCACTCCTACTCATGGTCTGGTTCCGTCCTTGTGCCTTAACCCTAAAATTTGTTTTTTCCATTCCTCTGAGATCATGTCGTGGCTCCATTCTGCTAACTAGATGTGTCTTGTGATCTTAGACCTTGTTCTTAGCCTGGACAACCTGTCTGGTATCCCAGACCTTCTAGAGCTTGACCCTAACATCCTCTCCATAACTCTCCTGCTCCAAAACCTGAATCCCAGCTAAAGACCTGCTACTTGCTAAAAACTTTTCTTCTCAACATGTTCACTTAGATATCTAAATAGTGCCTGCCTTTTATCTCCCTTGTGTTGTGTTTTATTACTATTACACAGCATAAAGACAACAGTTTGCCAGGACAACCACCTATTGTTTTTGTCATATTTTCCAGGTGCCATGTATTACCTGCTCCACTGGACATCTAAACCAGATCCTCTTCCTAGAGCCAGGAGTCTCCCCCCACCCCCTGCCCCCCATGTGCCATCTTGCTAAAGTTTATCTGTATATCCCAAAAGAGAAGTTTGCCAGGACAACCATCTATTTGGTTTTGGTGGTATTTTTTGTCTTTGTGCTTCATATTTTCCAGATACCATGTCCTCCCTGTGTTTGACCAATCAATGACAACTCACCACAATCAAATCAATCAATGACCACTCCGTTTACAGAACCCATATCTGAGCACCAGCCAGTGACAGCCCCACACTTTTGAGGCTCTACCAACCAATAGTGAACTCACTCCTGTGACAGTTCTGAAATCTAGCTGATCAACAAGTCTTGCCCCTCAAAAATACACTTCTCAGGTTGATGTCAACCACCTATTGCCTCTGTAACCATCATAATCCCAAGACAATCCCTGACCACAACGCTGTCTGAGATCAGCAGGCTGCTTTGCTCAGAGAGACTGTGTATAACCAATATAACCCTTCCTTAATTAAGTAATGAATTCAGCTTTGTGTTTCAGTTATCGAATACTGATACTTCCTTTTGAAAACACAAAAACAAAACCTTTTAAGCAATGTAAGATTAGAAGTACACTTCCTTAGCTTGATAAAAGAAATTTACTTGATCTATAGCAAGTATCAGATTTAATGGTGAAACAGTGGAAACGTCTCTATTAAAGGCAGAAATGAGGTTGCCTGCCAGCCTCGCTACCATATAGAAGGTAATGCTAGGGCAATACAATGAGGCAAAGAAATAAGAAAGAAATATTGGAATTATCATTATTTGCCAAGAAAAGATAGTTTAGCTAGAAAAGTCAAAAGAATCAACTCACAAACTCTTAGAAACAAAAACATTCAGTAAGGTGGTTGAATAAAAGTTCAACAAAACACTGATAACAACATAAATATAATAATCAACCTTTATTGAGTGCTTTTAATGTGTGGGACACTGTTCTATGTACTTTACAGGTTTTGTCTAATTTAATACTCACAATAACCCGATGAAATAAGAAGTATTATGCTCCATGTTTGAGAAGTGAGCATACCGAGACACAGAGATATTAAGTAGTTTGTCAAGAACAGCCACCTTGTACGTTATGAGGCTGAGATTTGAATACAAAGAAGCCAATATCAGAAATTATGCTTTTAACCACTGGTCCAGTGTTCTCCAAGTTTTGTATTCATGGATCCCATGAGTAAAAAAGATTGAGCAAGCACCCCCAATATATGTATATTTTAATTTTTAAATTATATGTACATAACAAAACAGGTAAAAGGTAAAAATGTTTAGCAGATATAATAAAGATGCCCTAAACAATATTTTAAAATAAATTTTATTTTGTTTTGTTTGTTATTGGCTAAAATATACCTCATTTTGCCCTCACTGAATTAATAAAAGTCATGTAACAATAAATTTCCTTAAAATTTTTAAAAAGCAGAGTTTGGATACTCAATATTAGACCACCAGTTCGTTGTATCATTAGACTCAGTTTGTTTTGATCCTATGGGTTACATCGGTGGAAATGACTGGACTGGGGACTCTGATAAAGGCAAACCTTTGATTTACATCTATTATTCGGATGTTTTAAATATTAAAAGACAAAAAACCTCCAGTGTATTCCTGTTGCTCTTTGGATAGAGACAAATATTCTTTGCGTGGTCCAGCCCCATCCGCCATTCCAGTCTCAACTAGCACCACCCGCCCCTCTCGCTCTGCTCTTCATCCACAGTGACCTTCCCTTGGTCCCTTCAACATACAATTACCTGCACCGCCAGCCTCAGGGACTTTGCATATGCTCTTCCCTCTCTCTGGAATGATGTTGTCCCCAATGCCTACCCTTCCCTCCTATCTCTTCCGTATCCCTCAGATGTGACACTTCTCCAGGAAAGTCTCCCTCGGCCCATCAGTAGAGATCAGGCCCTTGCAATGAGTCCTCATGGCACCCTTCATTTACTTCAGATTATTGGTATACACCAGGTGTGTGAATATTTAATGAATACGTGTTTCTCCCACAAGCTCTATCAGGCAAGAACCATCTGTTTTTGCTTACCATTGTGTCTGCAGACTCTAGCCCAGTACTTGAGGATCAGGTCGATTTTCAACACATATTTGATGGATACATGGTTGGAAGCATTCATCCCCGTTCTTGTGATGCCAGCCTGGACATAGGAGGGTTAACAAAACATTCCTAAATTAGATAGCTTCCCATGATACTTGAGGCAACATTTACAGACCCTGGATTTTGGCAGGCCACTGTGCCACCTCCAATGCTGGCTTCCTCCTGCTCCCCATACCATGGTTTGAGGTGGCTAGAGGACAACCAACTTCAGGCAGCTTGGGTCTTAGGTTTGAGAAAGGACACTTTGGTGAAAGATTTAGACTCATATTTATGGGTGCCCTGAAGAAAATATTTGCTCGATGGCTGCTGTCTTAGTTCAGTTTCCCCTGAAAGCACAGCCCAAGACAAGGACTTGGGTGATCATTATTTGGGAAATGATCACAAGAGGCAGCAGCAAGGGGCAGCTAGAGTGAGACAGAGAAGAAGGAAAAGCCAATATAAGGTGCATTCTGAAGGCTGGCCACAGTAGATAATGGGCCTCCATTTGGCTGGTGACTTTTGGGAAGCATAAAGAAAGCCTTGTGGAATTATCTATCAAAGGATAGAAGACTGATGCTTTTATCCAGAGGCTTCTATCACTCTCTGGTTGAAAATTGTCCCTGGGACAGTTACCCCTCTGCACTTCCAGGCAGCACAACTTCTCAGACATCAACCTGAATGCCACCCACAGATGCTCAACGTGATCATAATGGGATAGCAGTGAACAAGTGGCTCTGATTTGTAATTGCAGCCCAGTCACCAGGAAGAAATCTTCTAGGGCAGCACATTTCACACAATAATCAGAAATTTGGAATAGGAAATGCAGACATTCAACCAAGACTCTCTTTGTCTGTGATGATGATCATGGCTTTGCTCAAATTGACAATTTGAGATGTTCTTCACTACGGAGTAGGCTACCCTGCATTTCTTTTCAAGATGCATTTGATTTTAGTTGTACCATGAGCCTCCCAACTGCTCTGTTCTCCAGTATCATGGGGAGTGACGAGTCACAAGTGTCCCAGGGAACAAGGTCGAGAGGAACAAAGACAGGCTATTTCCTGCCCAAACTTCATATCCTTCATGCGCAAATGCGCACTGCTGGACGGCAGCAACTGCCAAAATGCATGTAAGCACGGAGCTGAGCTTTAAGAATTACATAACTCCGAATGCGGTCGCACATCTTACAGTTCACATCTGTAGCTCTTTTCTTTCCTGCCTCCTTTATCCCCGACCCCCAACTCCCTGCCCCCTTCCCTCTCTGATTGCAAAGGTAGCAGCACTATCAAACTCTGAGGTTTAGGCGTCTACTGAGGACACTTTCAGGTCCTGTGGCTTGCTACCCCTGGCGCTCTCACCACACTCCCTCCCCACCCCATTCCCTCTCCCTGCCCAAAAACCTCCTTAGCTCCCACAGGACCATGAATCCTTCAGAAAACAGGTTTGTAGTCTCCCTGTGTTTGCAAACACTTCCTGAGCTTGCTCTCTCTCTCACACTCTTGTGCTACTCATTTGACAAGTATTAGAAATCACAAACCCATCCCTTCCCTCCGGTGATTAATGTACCTCTATCTTTCCGCAAGCACGAAGTACTCTTCCTTCAGGCCACAACATTTGATAAAGA
>JAQZBX010020838.1:17169-32818 GCA_029593785.1 Cabassous unicinctus | reverse complement strand
GCCTGAACCCTGGGCAAATGTCGGCAGCTGTCTTGCTCCAACACGTGACAATGGACTTTGGTGAGGGAAGAAACTTATGCTTTATGGCCTGGTAACTGTGGACTTCTACCCCAAATAAATACCCTTTATAAAGACCAACCCATTTTTGGTATTTCACATTAGCACCCCTTTGGCTGACTAATACAGATGGTGATGTCCATTCTGTTTCTAATTGAGAAGGGACTTAGATCCCATGGGGCAGGTGGATGGAAATGTCTTGCTTGCATTTGCAGACACTCTCTGTTCCTTGGGATGGGTGTTGTCCCCCATCATCTCCTTGTTAGTTGTCCTGGATGAATCCAATTAACTGGAGAATAGATGTTTCAACTCTGCTGAGATACAGGGCTCAACCTGCACATGAACAGACCAAATATCCAAGTTTGCTGTTAGGGTTATGTTTGCTACATAGAATGAGGTTGATAGTGTCTTTCCTGTTCAATTTTTTGGAAGAGCTTGAGCAAGATTGGCATTAGGTCATCTTTGAATGATTGGTAAAATTCACCTATGAGGCCATCTGGTTCTGGGATTTTCATCTTTGGGAGGATTTTGATGACTGTTTTAATCTTTTTATTTGTAATTGGTTTGTTGAGTTCTTCTGTTTCTTCTAGTGTCAGTGTTTGTTGTTCATGTGTTTCTAGGAATTTATCCATTTCATCTATGTTGTCTTTTTTGTTGGCCTCCAGTTGTTCATAGTATCCTCTTATGAGATCTCTAATATATGCAGGGTCTGTAGTAATGTCCCCCATCTCATTTCTGATTTTATTCATTTGCATTTTCTCTCTTTTTCCTTTTCAGTCTAGCTAAGGGCTTGTCTATTTTGTTGATCTCAAAGAACCAACTCTTGGATTTGTTGATTCTCTCTACTGTTTTTTTTTTTCAGTTCTCCATTGCATTGATTTCTGCTCTCATCTTTACAATTTCTCTCTTTAGTTTGGTTTGGGATTAATTCCTGTTCTTTTTCTAGTCCCTCCAGGTGTGCATTTAGGTCTCCAATTTTAGCTCTTTCCCTTATAATGTAAGCACTGAGGGCTATAAATTTCCCTCTCAGCCTTGCCTTTGCAGTGCCCTATAAGTTTTGATATGTTGTTGTCTTATTTTCTTTCCTCTCAAGATATTTTCTGAATTCATTGCAATTTCTTCTTTGACCCACTGATTATTTAAGAGTGTGTTGTTTAATCTCCATATATTTATGAATTTTCCCTCTTTCCATCTGTTATTGTTTCCCAGATTCATTCTGTTATGATCAGAGAAAGTGTTTTGTATAATTTCAATTTTTCAAATTTATTGAGACCTGTCTTGTGAAACACCATATGGTCTGTCCTGAAGAAGGATCTATGAGCACTTGAAAGGAATGTGTATCTCATTGTTTTAGGGTATAATTCTCTATAAATGTCTGTTAGATCTGGTTCCTTTATCATATTATTCAAGCTCTGTTTAATTATCCTCTCTCCAGATGTTCTATCCAATGCTAAGAGTGGTATACTAAATTCTCTAACTATTATTTAGAGACGTCTTTTCCTCCCTTCAGTTTTCCCATGTGTGCCTCAGATATTTCGGGCACCCAGGTTAGGTGCATAAATATGTTTTATAGCTATTTCTTCTTTGTGAATTGCCCTTTTATAAATATATAATGACCTTCATCTTTTATAACAGTTTTGCATTTAAAATATATTTTGTATGATATTAGTGTCACTACTCCAGCTCTTTTTGGCTTACAATTTTTGTAGACCATTTTTAAACAACATTTGATTTTCAACTTGGTTGTGTCCTTACGTCTGAGGTGTGACTCTTGTAGATGCCATAATGATAGCTTATTTTTTTTATCCACTTTATCAGTCTATATCTTTTGATTGGGGAGTCAAGCCATTAACATTCAATGTTATTAGTGTAAAGGCATTTCTTACTTTGTCCATTTTATTCTTTGTCTTTCCATTGTCATATCTTATTAATGTCTGTCTTTTTACCTTTTCATTTACCCTTCCTAATAATTTTCATTTCTACACTCTTCGCCTCATCTTTCGCTGCCCCTTTTTTTTTTCTTTTAGGCTGCAGCACTCCCTTTAGTATCTCCTGTAGTTCTGGTCTTTTGGTAACATACTCTATCTGATTTGTTTTCTATGAAGACTTTAAACTCCCTCTCATTTTTAAAGGGCATTTTTGCAAAGGTAAAGAATTCTTGGCTGGCAGTTTTTCTCTTTCATTACCTTAAATGCATCATACAACTGTCTCCTCGCATACATGGTTTTTGATGCAAGGTTGGCATTTAATCTTATTGAGGTTCCCTTGTACGTGATGTTTTGTTTTTCTCTTGCTGCATTCAGAATCCTTCATTTATCTCTGATATTTGTGATACTGAATAACAGGTGTCTCAGAGTACTTCTATTCAGATTTATTCTGTTTGGGGTACGTTGTCCTTCTTGGATATTGATATTTATGTCTTTCATAAGGGTTGTGAAGTTTTCATTCATTATTTTCTCAAATATTCTTTCTGCCCTTTTTCCCATTCTCTTTTCTTTCTGTGACAGCGATAGTGCTTATGTTTGTGCATTTCGTATTTTCACTCAATTCCCTGAGACCTTGTTCCAGTTTCTCCATTTTTTTCTCATTTTGCTCTCCTCTGTTTCCAAGTTCGATGTTCTGTCCTTGATATCACTAATTCTGTCTTTGATCAAATCAAATCTGCTCTTAGGTGCCTCTAATGTATTTTTTTAATAAACTTTTTTATTTTTTAAAAAAGAAACTTAGATTACATAAATGTTGCATAAAAAATTTAGGAGATTCCCATGTGCCCAGCTCCCTAACCCTTCCACCTTTTCCCATATCAACAACATCTTTCATTAGTGTTGTATATTTGCCACAATTGATGAACACATCTTTGTGCATTGCCACTAAGCATGGATTATAGTTTACATTGTAGTTTACAGTCTCCCCCTCACATTTTTGTAAGTTATTATAAGATAAACAATGACCTGTATTTGTCATTGCAATGTTACTCAGGACAATTCCCAAGTCCCCAAAATGCCCCCAAATTTCTTTTTTTCCCCTCTCCCTCCCTTCAGAACCTCCAGTGGCTACTGCCTCCACATCAATGATAAGAGTTCTTCCATTGCTAGGATCACAATAAGTCTATAGTAGAATATCAGCAAGTCTACTCTAGTCCATCATTCATTCCCCAATCCTGGGGATTCTGGGGTGGTGATGCCCACTTTGCCTCTAATTGAGAGGGGGCTTAGATCTCATGGGGCTGATGGATAAGACTATCTTGCTTACAGTTGCAGACTCTCTCTGTTTCTTGATATGGTCATTGTCAATCATCCACTCCTAGTTAGTTGTCCTGAGTGAGTCCAATGAACAGGAGAGTAGGTGTTGCAAATCTGCTGATTCAGGGCCCAACTGGTACATGGACAGCCCAAAGATTTAAGTCTCTTGGACATACACCTATCAATTGTAGTACTAACTATAGGGTCAAATAGAAGGGGCAGAAGAGCCATGTGGAGGGACTCCACCACTGAGTCCACCTCTGTCACACTGGGGAGCATAAATTCTAAAGAATGGCTCACTGGCAGGATACCATACTCCTGAGTTGTCTGCCCTGCCTATAGTGTCTGGATGTCTCCAGAGCCCTCAGGAGCCCTCCTATTTGAAGGAATAGTTACATTGGCAGTCAAAGGAGTTCCTGCTGAGTCATGCATAAGGGTAACCTCTCAAATGACCTCCTGGCTCCCTTTGAAGTCTCTTAGCCATATAAACTCATTTGTCTTTCCCTGTTCCCCTTTTGGTCAAGGTCTTTTTCCAGTTGCATTGCTAGTTGGTGCTTGGTAGTAGTCCCTCAGTGCCAGGGATGCTCATCCCCAGGAATCATATCCCATGCTGGGAGGAAGGTAATGCATTTATATACTGAGTTTGGCTTAAAGAGAGGCCATATTTGAGTCACAAGGAGGCTTTCAGGAGGTAATACTTAGGCACTGTATAATACTAGGTTATGTTTCAATTTCAAAATTAAAGGTTCATAAGTACAGACATCACTATCAAGGGCCTATCAGGTCCATTCTCCTTCACTAGTCACTGCCCCTGTACTCAGGGTACTCTTGTTGTTCCATTAGTGAATGTGGAAGAGCTCCCCAGGATGGGAATTTGATATTCCTTTGGTTATTGTGTGACTCTCCACCCACTGTGACAATGCCCCAATACTTAAACACATTCACCTGCCTTATAGGTATGCCCCAGGTGAACCTCCTCCCATGCATCCCCCATCTGATACCCTGCAACAATGATCCCCCCTGCCACAGGTGTAACTCCTCTATGATCCAAAACTTCTTCAAAATTGAAGCCAACAAAATAACCAATTACAATTAATAGGAAATGATATAATAATGATAGTTTTTAAAATGACAATAAAATACAATTTTAAAAAAATGAAATAATAAAAAAAATTAAAAATTAAAAAAATTGACTTTATGTCGTTTGTCACTGTAAGATATGTTGTCTTGTATGTACAGTGACATTTTCATCCATTTATTCCCTCAGTGTCTTATTCTTTTCATTTTTTCTTCAAAGAAGCTTTAGGTCACAGAAAAGTCATGTACAGAATATAGGTGATTCCCATATACCCAACATCCTTCCCCTTATCCCCTTTCCCCCATCAACAACACTTTACATGTGGTTGGTACATTTGTCACAACTGGTGCACAAATGGTTAAACATTGCTACTAACCATGGCCAATGATTTACACTATGGTTTACATTTTTGACGATACACTTTTATAGATTTTGCTGAAGTTTGACATGGTCTGTATCCATCATTGCAAGATCATGTAGATCAATTCCATCACCCCAAAAATGTCCCATGTTTCATCTATTCTATTCCTTCCTCCCCTTCCCCCTGGGACCCATGGAAACCACCAAGATTAGCTCATTGAAGGACAAGATTCATAGTTACTTGCAACAACATTGAGGGCTTGACTTACTGGCTTCTCTTCTCCTATTAGACACTGCCTATGCTTTCAAGAGACTCCTGCCCCTCCATTTGAGATCATAGCAGAACTCCCCAGGATGGGAGTACAACTCCTTCCCACTTATTATGTGAGTCTCCACCCACTGATACAACACACTATGACAAGATGAATGCTACACACTCCCTAGAAGCCTGTCCCAGGTGCACCCTGTTCCACAAATCCCCCACATCCAACACCTTAAACCAGTAACCCTCCCCTGCCATAGTTGCCAAAAGAACATTACCAACATTGTAGTTTCAACCACATACCTGCAAATCCACAGATTTCACCTGCTCCTACTCCCAACCCTCCCCCCTGTTCCATGGACAGTCCAACCCATCCTCCTCTCCCTACCCCCCTCACAGACCAGCACCACCCAACCCAATAGCATCACTGCACCATTGTGACTTTCTTTCCCATAAGTTCTGTTACTTTTCTTTGCAGGCTCACAAATTGTTCTTTATGCTCACCCAATGTCTTCTTTATATCCTTTATCTCTTTAGTTATAATTTCATTCAACTGCTTGAATTGATTTTGGAAATTTGTGTGATTATCATTGATTAGTTGTCTTAAAATCTCATCAGGATATTTGGTTTGTTCCTTTCTATGCACCTCTTCTTGCTTCCTAGTATAGCTTGTAATTTTTTGCTGACGTCTAGGCATCTGAATACGTTGGTGAATTTACTCTGATGGTCAGTCCTCTCTTGTCTGGTGTTTTGTTTTTCACAGCTCTTTTTTGATTTTTGATTCGACTTATTCTGAGTCTTTAAAATTGCCCAGTTTAAGGTATCAAAATTGGTCCAGGGACTCACTAGTGGGATGCAGATTTTCTCCCATGAGTTCGTTTGTCAATATTTGCTTCATATACTTTGCCCTTTCTCCATTGTTTTTGTGAGATTTGAGTCCTGCCTGCCTACTCCAATGCCATCTTCTTTTATGTCTTTTTCTTGCCTAATTGTTCTGGCTAGAACTTCCTGTACAATGTTGAATAACTGTTGTTACAGTGGTCATCCTTCTCTTTTCCCTGATCTTAAAAGGAATGCTTTCAGTCTTTTGTCCTTTCCTTCTCAGCACTGCATCTGCTGCATCCCATAAGGTATGGTATGCTCTGTTTTCATTTTCATTCACCTTAAGATATTTCCTCACTTCCTTTGTGATTTCTTTTTGACCTATTAATAGTTTAATAGTGCATTGCTTAATTTCTACATATTTGTGAATTTTCCAGGTTTCCCTTTGTTACTGATTTCTAGCTTCATTCCATTGTGATCATAGAAGATACATTGTATGAGTTGAATACTTTTAAATGTATTGACACATGTTTGTGACCTAACTTGTGGTCTATTTTGGAGAATGATCTATATATAATAGAGAAGAATGAATATTCTACTGCCATTGGATTAAGTATTCTGTATATTTCTGTTAAGTGTAGCTGGTGTATAGTATTGTCCAAGTCTTCTATTTTCTGAATGATCATCTCTCTAGACATTCTATCCATTATTGAAAGTGATGTATTGAAATCTTCTATTATTGAGAAAGAACCATATATTTCTCCCTTCAAGCTTGTCAATATTTGCTTCATATATTTTGGGGCTCTGCTAATAGGTGCATATATATTTATATTCTTTAAGACTTATTGTTAAATTGACTCCTTTGTCACTATATATTGTCCTTCTTTATCTTTTTTGACAGTTTTTGACATAAGGACTATTTTATCTGATATTGGTATACCCACCCAGTTATCTTTTGGCTACTATTTACATGGTAAGCTTTTTTCCCATCTTTTCAATTTCTCCCTACTTGTGTTATTGAATTTGAGTCTGTACACATCATATAGTTGGGTCATGCTTTTTTATTTATTCTGCCAAAATCTGTGTTTTGACTGAAGAGTTTAATCCATTTACATTTAAAGTAACTACTGATAATGCAGGATCTTTTACTGCCATTTTGCTATTTGGTCTTTGTAAGTCTTATACATTTTTTTGGCCTTCAATTCTTCTATTAATACCTACTTTCATATTTATTTGAGTTTTTGTAGTGTACCATTATGAGTCCCTTCTCATGTTCTTCTGTGTATATTTCTAAGATGGTTTCTTTGTGGTTACCATGTTGATACAATTTATGATCCTAATCTATAACATTCACATTGATTTGGTACTAATTTAACTTCAATAACATACACACTATTTCTATACCCTACCTTCACCCTACCTTTTTTGTGCTTTTGTTACAAATTATAAATTTATACATTGTATGTCCAAAACCATAGATTTATCCTTCCTTTTTACACATTTGCACTTTAGAACCTGTAAAAAGTAAAGTGTGGTGTAACACACTAAAAATACAATATAATAATACTGGAATTTATAATTACCCATATGGTTACCGATGCCAGAGGTCATCATTTCTTTATGACACTTCTATCCACAGTCTACTGTTCTTTCCTTTCAGTCTGAGGAACTCATTTAGAATTACTTGTAGGAAAAGGTTAGTGGTGACAAGGTGCCTCAGGTTTTGTTTACTGGGCATGTCTTAATCTTTCTCACTTTTGAAAGGCAATTTCACTGAATATAAAATTCTTAGTTGACAATTGTTTTCTTTCTCACTTTTAATATTTCATCCCACTGCCTTCTTACCTTCATAGTTTCGGATGAGAAATCTACAGTTAATGTTTTTGGTTCTCCCTTGTACATAAAATAATGTTTATCCCTTGCAGTTTTCAGAACTCTGTACTTGTCCTTGGCATTTGATTCTTTCACTATTATGTGTCTGTGCATGACTCCCTTCCAATTTCTCCTGTGTGTAGTTTTTTAAGGCTTCTTGAAGGTGCATATTCATTTTTTTTGGTTAAATTTTGGATTATTTATTCCTTTATATAATCCTCTGCCCTTTTCTCCCTTTCTTCTCCTTCTGGGACTCACTTAAAGCATATATCAAAATGGTTAATGGGGTCCCTCAGGTCTCATAGGACCTGTTCACTTTTTTCATTCTTTTTTTATTTCTCCTCTTCAACCAGAATCATTTCAATTGTCTTGCCTTCAGTTTCACTGATTATTTCTTCTGCCTGCTCTAATCTGCACTTGAAACCATCTAGGTAATTTTCATTTCAGTTATTGTTGTCTTCACCTCAAATATTTCTGTTTAATTATTTTTCAAACATTATCTCTATTGAGATAATAATACTGTTTATTCCTTGTTTTCCTGATATCCTTTAATTCTTTTCCCATGTTTTCCTTTATCTCCTTAAAATTTTTGACAATTTTTTCTTTGGTCTTTATTGATGGGTTCTGAATATTTATCTTGTCCCTTTGGATGGGCCATTATTTCCTGTTTCTTTGTTTGTCTTGTAATCTTTTGTTGTATTTTAAAATATTTTAATGTATTAGTTTTGGGATTTAATCCATGAGTTGCTTGTTGCTATAGTTTGTAACTAATTCAGGATATGACTGAGATTTCTTTCAGGACCAGAAGCTAACAGCAACAACAACAACAAGAAAATTCCAACACATAAAAACTTACTTTTCACAGTTTTTGCAAATTGGTTCTGCATTGGCTGGTGCTCTCCTTCAGAGTTTCACCCTCTTGTTAAGAAGAGCAGCCAGAGGCAAGAGTGAAGTGCAGAGTTCTCTATATCTTTTCTGAGCCTGTGTCTTGTCCTGGGCTTGTGCTTGTCCTAGAAATGTCCTTCGAAATTCTCCTGTGTTCATGAATTTGAATGTCCCTCTACTTCTTATGAATTATATATTCCTCCTTTTGGGTGCTCTATGGTATGACTTAAAGCTGTTAATTCTTTGACCCAGACCACTTTGACTTAATACATTCTTACACTGCTTTAGGTGTCTGCTAGCTGCCTCTGGCTGCAGGCCAATTTCTGTGAAGGGGATCCTGAGATGAATTTCCTGATTTAGTCTATCATGTTGCCACCTGGTAGATTGGCACCAAGAACCAGGTGCACCAGTATGTACATAAGAGTTATTTTGTTCCTTCCAGAACAGAGTTGGTGACCCACAATGGGAGCATAAGCTGGTTCCACACTAAACCATGGAGGAGTTGGTGGAGGAGCAAGCAAGTGTTCCACAAGCTTCTCCTTCTATTTTTTTAAGGTTTTGCTTTTTTTATTCATCACACATCCATTTACTACAACACTTTAATTGTTTTCCAGAGTATTGAGGAACATGGTTCTTCCAGTGTTTGCTAGTTCTTCAAAGATTCTCTGGGAGAACAGCACTCTGGAGCATCTCATGCTACCATTTTCATTGACCAATGTCAGGGCTTTTTTGATGGATTTTTACTGATCATCCCTGTGGTCCAAAGGGAAAAAACACTCTACTCTTCACTGATTTTTCTGGAGAGGTAACCCCAGCATTGACAAACAGCTAAGCTCATTTTAAAAGAGTCAAATTCTTTCACAGTCATAGAGAATCAACATACATTTTAAGTGGTCCCTGATGCTAAGACTAGGGGAGCAAGAAGGCAGATAAAGAAACAGATTGTTCTTTTGACCATAATATTTCCAAAATTTCTGTAAACTTAGATGGTTTAATAATTTGAGACTTTGTTTTATATTGTTTAATTTTCAGTAGTTAAACTGCTTGGACTTTCAGATTTCTGTCTCTTCCCCCTTCATGGAATATGGGTATAAGGAGGAGGGGAATAACTTATAATATTTCAGAATGGTAGTTAGTGCAAAGAATTACATGTCTCTGTGGTATTTCATTTTTTGCAGAAACCACTGGTCAGGGCAGCTCCCTGAATTGCTGACCATTGATACAACATTTGCCTTATCACTAAATATCACCTCAAAGAAGGTGATATCATAACTATAAAATGGGAGAAAAATCTGTGAACTGGTGGCCCAGACTAGGTCTCAAGGAATTTACAGATTTTTTTCTCTCTAAAAAAAGCTTGGAATTTTTTTTCCCCAAATCATTACTTGTAGCTTAGAATCCAAATATTAACTTTCTTTTTCTTTCTTTTCCTGTTACTTAATCAACTGAATTTCCTGTCTTACCCACAACTCTGAGGTGAGTGGATGTCTGTAGCAAACTAGTTCATGTACATGAAAATGCATATATATAATCATTTACAATAAATAAAATACTTTATAGCATTTTATTAGGTACTAATAATGTTCTATGATGTACAAGCAGAGAGAATATTTTATTCATATGCGAATATGAAGTGAAGCCTACAGATGACTCTTGATTCTTATTCCATTGTTTTTTTTAAAAAAAAATTATTATTTTTTAAAAGATACTTTAGATTACATAAATGTTACATAAAAAATATAGGCGATTCCCATATTTCCAACTCCTACCCCTCCCATGCTTTCCCATATCAACAACATCCTTCATTAGTGTGGTACATTTATTATAATTGATGAACATATGTTGAAGCACTGCCACCAACCATGGATTATAGTTTACATTATAGTTTATACTCTGTCCTGCACAATTTTGTAAATTATGACAAAATATATAAGGGTCTGTATCCATCATTGCAAAGCCATGCAGGACAATTCCAATGTCTGGAAAAATGCCCCCATATTACTCCCATTTTTCCCTCTCCCACCCCTTAGAACCTCTGGTGGTGACTGCCTCCACATCAATGATAAAAGATTTTCCTTTGCTAGAATAACAAAAAGTCTATAGTAGAGTAACAGTAAGTCTACTCTAGTCCATTGTTCATTCCCAAATCTTGAGGATCATGGATGGTGATGCCCACTCTGCCTCTAATTGAAAGGGGGCTTAGATCCCATCAGGCAGATGGATGGGACTGTCTTGCTGGCAGTTGTAGACTCTCTCTGTTCATTGGGATGGTCGTTGTCCATCATCATCTCCCTGTTAGTTGTACTGGGTGAGTACACTGAACTGGAGAGTAGGTATTCCAACTCTGTTGAGATTCAGGGCTCAACTGGCTCATGGACAGACAAAAGATTTAAGTCTCTTGGACATACACTTATCAACTCTAGTACTAACTAAAGTTTCAAATAGAATGGGCAGAAGAGCCATGTGTAGGGAAACCACAACTGAGTCCAACTCTGTCACACTGGGGAGCATAAATTCCAAAGTAGGGCCTGCTGGCAGAACGCCAAAGCCCTGAGCTATCAGGCCTGCTTATAGTGTATGGATGTCTCCAGGGCCATAAGGTTTCCTTTTGATTACTCCTTTAGAAGCTAATATAAATACAATCCAGTTGAAAACATCCATAATTTATATCCTCAGAATTCCTACATAATTTAACCAAATATGAACTTTTAATAAAAATGATTAAACACAAAATATTGCAAGGCACCATGAAAGAATGTAAATAATAACAACAAACATGAGATTTAGACTCACAAATACCACAACAAAATAACAATAAAATTAAAGTGTCAGATGTTTAAAATATCAATTATGAAATCAGAAAAACCTATCTGCAGGATCTACTGGAAGCTGAGGGCGCAGCAAAAACATTTATAAAAGCTCTCAGGCCATCTAAGACTCACACTAAGCACAATATAGAGGGATTCCCTCTCTGGAGTAATTTGAAGTCTGTAGTGTACCAAAGGTAACTATACCAACAACTGCTTCCAAATCAAGCTCAGTTATTGGATAGCTGACTAGGTAATTAACTAAACCACAGACATTTACAATCTGACATTAAAAAAAGTGTTTCCCTTCTGCAATCCCAAACCTACCCAAAAACAATGCAAAAAAAAGAAAAAATTCAATAGATAAAAATAAGAAAATAAAAAACAAATAAAATACAAAAATTAAAAATAAAAAAATAATTGTGTCTTTCATCACTGTAAGATATGTTATCTTTTATGTACAGTGAAAATTTCTTCCATGTTTTCCCACTGTCTTAATTTTCTCACTTTATTTTCAAAGAAGCTTTAGGTTACAGAAAAGTCACATAGAAAATACAGGGGGTTCCCATATACCCAACCCCTTTCCCTTTACCCATTTTCCCTGATTAATAACATCTTACATGTGCAAGGTACATTTGTTACAATTCAAGTACAAATATTGAAGTATTGTTACTAACCAAGGTCGATGGTTTACATTATAGCTTACATTTTGCACTGTACACTTTTATAAGTTTTAACAAAATGTATAATGGCCTATATCCATCATTGCAAGATCATGCAGAACAATGTCAATGCCCTAAAAATGCCTATGTTCCATCTATTCTATTATTACCTCCCTCTCCCATCAGAAACTGTAGTAACCACTAAGTTTCAATTTTTGAAGAATAAGGCTCATAGATAAATGCAATGATATGGAGGGCTTGACATATTGGTCTGTTTTCTTTTATTAGGCATTGCCTTTGTTCTTGAGAGATTCTTGCCGCTCTAATTGAGAACATAAAAGGAGTCCCCAGGATGGGAGCTTAATATTTTCTTGTTTATTGTGTGAGTCTACACTCACTGAGATAACACAGTATGACAAGATGAACACTTTCATATTCCATAGAAGCATGCCCCAGTTATGCCCTATCTTGCATATCCCCCCACCCCCGATGCCCTGGACCAATAAACCTCCTCTGCTATATTTGTCAAAAGAACATTTTCACCATTATAGTTTTAACCACAATACAACTGTGGCAGGAGAGGATCACTGGTGCGGAGTGTCAGTGATGGGGGGAAGTGTGGGGACTGATATACCTGGGACATGCCTCTATGGCATATGAATATGCTCAAGTAATTATGGAGTGTGGTCTTGGTGGGTGGAGACCCACACAAAAACTGAAAGAATATTATGTTCCCATTCTTGGAAGTCCTGCCACATCCTCTAATAGAGTGACAAGAATTCTCAAGTACATGGGCAGCACCTAGTGAAAGAGGACAGACCAATGTGCCAGGCCCTTGATATTGATGTTTGTACATATGAACCTTGTTCTTGTGAAATTGAAACTTAGCCTAGTATTACGTATTGCTTAAAAGTTACCTTCTGAAAGCCTCCTTGTTGCTCAAATGTGGCCTGTCTTTAAGCCAAACAGCATTTAAACACATTACTTCCCTCAACATGGGACATGACTCGCAAGGATGAGCCTCTCTGGCACAGAGGGATTATTACCAAGCACCAGTAAGTGATGCATTTGGAAAAAAGACCTTTACCAAAAAGGGGAAATATTAAATGCACATGAGTTTTTATGGCTAAGAGATTTCAAAGTGATCTGGGAGGTCATTCCAGAGGTTATGCCTATGCACATCTCAGGAGGATCTCTGACCTGTCACAGTAAACAGTTCTTCAAGCAAGGGGCCTCCTGAGGGCTCTAGAGCTATCTAGACATTATAGGGGGACAGACAATCTCAGGGATTCAGCACCTGGTCAGTGGGCCTTACCTTGGAATATATGATCCTCAGTGTGACAGTTATACTCATTTATAATTTCTATACACATGGCTCTTCTGCCCCTTTTATTTGAACATATATTTAGCACTATACTCATTAAATATATGTCCCAGAAATTTAAATCTTCAGTCTGTTCATACCGGTTGAGCTGTGAAAATTAGCAGAGTTGCAAAACTTATTCTCCAGTTCATTGTACTCACCCAAGACAACTAACAAAAGAGTGATGATGGACAACTCCCATGCCCCTAAAAGAGAGTATCTACAACTGCAAGTGAAACAGTTCCATCTGTCTGCCCCATGGGTTCTAAATCCCCTCTCAATCTGAAGCAGAGTGGGCATCATCATGCCCAAATCCTAAAGATTGAGGAATGAACAAACATAAAGGGAGAATGCAACTATAGACTAAAGTTGACTTATTATTATTCTAGCAAAGGAAGAAATTGTAATATTGATATAAAGGCATTGGCCACCAGAGGTACTAAGAGGATGGAGAAGGAAGAATTTGTGCAACATGGGGCACTCTTAGGACATTGGAATTGACCTGCATGACATGACAATGACAGATACAGGCCATTATACATTCTAGCAAAACCTATAATATTGTGCAGTGCAAAAATCTATAATATAAACTTTAGACCATGGTTAGTAGCAATGCTTCAATATGTGTTCATGAGTTGTAACAAATGTACCACACTAATCAAAGATGTTGTTAATGAGGAAAAGTGTGTGTGGGGGTCGGGGGTAGAGTATATGGGAATCCCCTATATTTTCAATGTAACATTTGTGTAATCTAAAACTTCTTTCAAAATAAAATAAAAAAATAAGTGTTTCCATTTCCATGCACTAAATCGATTTACCTCAATTTCTACCAGTTGTTTATATACAGTGTCCAATATTAAGACACACCAAAACACATTTTTTTAAAAAAAGCTATCAACAGAACCAGATTTAGAGATGACCCATATGTAACTATTAGACAGAGACTTAAAATAACTACGATCACCATATTAGAGCTTAATTCAATGGGAAGAAATCATAGCAAGTGATTTTAAAACATAGCAATTTATTCCACATACATAGTAGGATATGTCTTCAAGGAAAAAAAGCTATGAAATGTACAATAAGCTGTTTACCATATTAATATTAGTAATAATTGTATTGGAATCAATGTTCTCAAATTACACATATTATACTATATATATTACATATGAACCACATATTCAAAATGCAGTTTTTAATAATTATATGCACCTACATATTTGAAATATAAATATGTAATAGTATGTGGATAAGACAAGTATGTTAAAGCTATTAGGAACTACAAATTTAGGTGTAACAGAAACTTAATCAAAGAACTTATATATTAAAAAACTGTAATACAAAATTTGTATTATTATTACCAATATGAGCCCACAATGTATTTTCTCTTAATGGAACTAGAAATATTGAACATTCAATAATAATCAGCACTTGTAAGTGTTCAGACTGTGTTCTGTAAATGGCATTTTCCACAAAATGGTAGAAGTACTCCTCAAAGAAATATCAGATCTGTAATAAGAAATATGCAAGTTAAGCCTGGAATATCTGAACTAAAAGGCAAAAAGCAAAGACTATGAAGGTCATTCCAAAAAGATACTGAGTCAAAATAAAGGGGCTCTAACTAGGAAATTATGGGCCAATTCTGCCATCAAAAATAACTAAAGTAGGATGAAAGACAACAAATAGCTAAAAGCCATGAGTTCTTGATAAAAGAGGCAAAAATCCTAACAAAACTCTGCTTGTATTTGGGTTTAGCAAACCAACTCATTATTTGTAAGCTGCTAAATAAAGGGGCAATATCAGACATTTAGAGAAACCAAATAGTTTATGAGAAAATTGTATTCCTTAGAGAAGAATTCCAGATAATAAATTCAGAAGAACTAAGAGAAATAGAATATCACCAATTTGTAACTTCTAATGAAATACTGAATCAATTCAATAATCTTCAATCATTGCCAATACTTTCATTAGAAAGGCTACTGAAAACTTATATTGGAAGAAAGGGGCTGTAAATTCTGATTCAGTGATCGGTCTTAACATTACCAAATAAGAGATAAACACATTCAATGTGATGCAATAAGATATATATTGGGTACTACCTATGGATATGCTAGCATTCTTTTTAAAAAATTGAAACTATATTTGATCTATCCACAGTTTATAGGAAATATAGAACATAGAAAAGTTACCTCAGGGATGCATTCTGCAAAGTCTATAATGTGGGAAATTGAAAAAAAAA
>JAQZBX010020838.1:0-17069 GCA_029593785.1 Cabassous unicinctus | reverse complement strand
CTTATTATATACTTAAAATTTTCATTAATTAATATTAAACTGAAAATAAAGAAAAGGTAAAATTATCTGTTTTAAAATTAATAAAACTCAATAACAATTGAGCCAAATAATACTTTTGAAACTAAATGAAATGGAAAATATTACAATAAAATTTTGTGGGATTTTTATAGTATTGTATTGAAAAAATTACTAACATTACATGTTAATAAAAATGAATAAAAAGAGGAGTTCTGGGAAGATGGTGTCAGAGTAGGCAAGTAGGGCTCAACTCTCTCACAAAAACAATGGAGAAAGGGCCAAAAGCTGTCCGAGGGACCCACTTTTTTGATCAGCAGACCTGAACTGTGCTGCACATCCTCCAGGTGGATGAGTGACAGAGAAACAAAGAACCTGAAACAACAAACATGAATTACTAAAACCCAGTGGCACCCTGGAATTGCCCCCATACCCCACCCTCAAGACATTAAGCCTGGATAAAACTTCTGGTTCACTGCAGCTGACTGATATGGGATAGATGTCTTCCTCTCTTTCAGCTGTTACAAAAGAGGAAGATGGGTGTATCAGAGGGCAGAGAGTGATTTCTTTACAATGAATTTGGCCAGCAGAGCCCACTTTGAATCTTGGCTCTGGCTACACTAGAAACATGGGAAAGTGGAGGTTGAAAGAAACACCTTCACAGAAAGTTTCACTAAAGAACACTGTCTGCTGGCCATTCAGGAAATTGCAAGGAGAAAAACGACTTTCAGGTCTTTCTTTAGCCCCAGCCCCTGGGAGAAAATCTACACTCCAATGTTAATAACTTAAGCTGGGCAATTTTAAAGATTCAGAATAAGTTGAACTAAAAATCAAAGAAAAGTTGTGAAAAAAGAAACACTAGGCAAAAGAAAAATTGACTATCAGAGTAAATTCACCAGTATATTCAGATGCCTAGACAGCAGCAAAAAATTACTAGCCATACTAAGAAAGAGGAACAGATGGCCCAGCCAAAGGAACAAGCCAAATATCCTGATGAAATCAGGATTTAAGACAATGATCAGTGATAATCACATAAATCTCTTAAATCAGTTCAAAGAATGGAAGGAAAATATGATCAAAATATAGGATATTAAAAAGACACTGGATGAGCATAAAGAACAATTGGAAACCCTGCAAAAAAGTGCTTACGGGAATGAAAGACACAATGGATGAGATTAGAGATACGTTGGAAGAGGACGGATGTTCCAGCCCACTGTTCAGGGACAGTTTGGCTTTCTCAGGCTACAGAGAGGGTGAAGCACATTCCCTGGTGGTTGGGGAGAGAAAGGTTGCCACCCCACTTCTCTGAAGGGGGTAGACCTGTTTTCCATAGATTTGGGAGAGTGTTCACCACCCCACTGCTCTGAGGGAGGTGGGCCTGTTCCCCATAGATTAAGGAGGGACAGTTCACCACTTCACTGTTATGAAGGGGTTGGGCCTGTAAGCCACAGATTAGAAAGAATGTTGCCAACATCTCACTGTACTAAGGGAGTGAGATTGTAACTCCAGAGTTTGGGTAAAGTGTGGCCATCACCCCAATGTTCTTGGAAGGTGAAGCCTGGAGATCAGTCACCACCCAGATCCTTGATGAGGGTGGAACTGAGAAAATGGCCATTGTGCAAGCCTGTGGAAAGAGTGGGCCCCCATGAGTCCCCAAGAAGAAGAAGAAACACTTGCTTTTATGGATGACTCTCAGACTTTGAAATCTAATGGAGTATGCCCTGCTGTTTTTTGGAAAATTTGGGGAGCCATGAAGCATGTTTCCCTCCCAAATTCTCCTTATGGTAATGCAAGTGTATATCCTATGTCTGTGCCTAATTTGTATATTGGAAGCAGATAAGTTGTTTTGTAAATTTTACAGATCTACAGCCAGATGGAACTTTGCCTCAAGACAAACTGTATTCCTATAATTGATTTTGATGTGATTTTGTACTTAGCATTGCTACTGAAATGATTTAAGATTTTTGAGTATTGGGATACAGAGGGAGGAGTGTGGCAGTTGTGAGATAATTTTATGAATCCTAAAAAGAGAAACATTATGGTTGTGATACCTTTGATTATATGAAATTCAGTTGAGAGGTTTTTAATTAGATTACCTGTTAAAATTGAGATAGAGCTTTTTGATTCAACCAAGTCAGTAAGGCATGACTCAGGTTGAGACCTCACCCTCTTGCTGGGTCTGATGTAAATGGACACTCACCAGACAAACTGACTCAAGAAGATACAGAGGACAGAACTTTGTCATTCTTTAACCTGTCATGTGACAGAAAGGAGAAATCTCAAACAGCAAAAGTTCCAGAGAGAGATGGACCATTTGCCTGAAAGCTTAGAGCTGACCTTGTGAAGAGAGCTGAGACTAATGTAGGAAGCTCTGAAAGACAAGCCCCATGCCAGCCTATAGATGACTTTTGAAGAAGCGGGGCCCACGAAGCCTCAGAGGAAGACGAAGCCTAGACAGGAAGACTGATTCCAGCAGAGATTGCCTGCCATCTTACTTCAACACATGGCAGGTGACTTTGGTGAGAAAGCACCTCTTATGGTACCGTAATTTGGACTTTCCACAGCCTAGGAGTGAAAATTTTTACTCCAAATAAATACCCCTTATAAAAGCCAACAGATTTCTGGTACTTTGCATTGGCAAACCTTATGTGGACTAAACAAGACCAGAAAGAGAAAAGAATGGAAAAAATGGAACAGGGACTCAGAGAATTGAGTGACAATGCGAAATGCACAAAGATACGCATTATCAGTGTCCCAGAAGGAGAAGAGAATGGAAAAGGGGCAGAAAGAATATTTGAGGAAATAATAAATGAAAACTTCACAACCATTATGAAAGACATAAATAAAAATATCAAAGAAGGACAATGTACTCCAAACAGAGTAAATCTGAACAGAAGTACTTCAAGACACCTCCTATTCAGAATGATAAATATCAGAAATAAATCAAGGATTCTGATTGCAGCAAGAGAAACACAAAGCTTCACATACAAGGAAACCTCAATAAGATTAATTGCTGACCTCTCATCATAAACCATGCAGGCAAGAAGACAGTGGTATGATGCCTTTAAGGTATTGAAAGAGAGAAACTTTCAGCCAAGAATTCTGCATTTGGCAAAAGTGTCCTTCAAAAATGAGGGTGAGTTTAAAGTCTTCACAGACAAACAGAAACAGAGAGAGTATGTTACCAAAAGACCAGAATTATAAGAGAAACTAAAGGAAGAAACAAGAGTACAAGGTTTCGAGAAGAAATGAGGAATATTAGGAAGGATAAATTAAGGGGTAAAAAAAAAAACAAAAAAAAACAGGCAATAGTAAGTTATGACAATAGAAAGCAAAGGATAAAATGGATAACACAAGTAAAGCCTTTACAGTAATAACATTGAACATCAATGGGTTGAACTTCCTAAATAAAAGACATAGACTGATAGAATAGATTTTTAAAAATATGAGCCATCAATACACTGATTACAAGAGTCTTACCTTAGATGTAAGGACACAACCAGGTTGATAGTGAAAGGTTTTAAAAAGGTAATCCATGCAAATAGAAATCAAAACAGAGCTGCAGCAGCAATACTCATATCAATTTTAAATGCAAAATTTATAAGGGATGAAGATGTCACTACATATTTTAAAAAGGGGCAATTCTCAAAGAAGGAATAACTATATTACACATTTATCACCCAAATAAGGTGTCCTAAGATACATGAGGCACATGCTGGCAAAACTGAAGAGAGAAATAGATGTCTCTATAATAATAGTTGGAGACGTCAATACAACTTTCAGTATAATATAGAACATACGGGCAGAAAAATAAAGAAACACAGAACTTGAATAACATAATAAACAAACTAGACCTAACAGACATTTATAGAGCATTACACCCCAAAACAGCTGGATACACTGTCTTTTCAATCACTCATGGATCCCTCTTCATGATAGACCATAAGCTGGTTCATAAGACAGGTCTCAAAAATTTTAAAAAGATTGAAATTACACAAAACACTTTCTTTGATCATAACAGAATGAAACTGGAAAACAATAACAGATGGGAAAAGGGAAAATTCATAAATATATGGAGATTAAACAACACACTCTTAAATAATCTGTGGGTCAAAGAAGAAATTGCAAGGAATTCAGAAAATATCTTGAGAGGAAAGAAAATAAGTCCACACGTATCAAAACCTATGGGACACTGCAAAGGCAGCGCTGAGAGGGAAATTTATAGCCCTCAATGCTTACATTAAAAAAGAAGAAGCTAAAATTGAAGACCTAAATGCACACCTGGAGGGACTAGAAAAAGAACAACAAAGTAATCCAAAACCAAGCTGAAGGAAAGAAATAGTAAAGATCAGAGCAGAAATAAATGAAATTGAGTACAAAAAAACAATAGAGAGAATCAACAAAACTAAGAGCTGGTTCTTTGAGAGCAACAAAATCGACAAACCCTTAGCTAAAATTACAAAGAAAAAAAAAGAAAGAAGATGCAAATAAATAAAATCAGAAATAAGAGGATGTACATTACCACTGACCCCACAGAAATAAGAGAGCTCATAAGAGGATACTATGAACAATTGTAGGCCAAAAAATGTAGGTGAGATGTAAAAATTTACATATCATCTAGACAATGTAGATGAGGTGTAAAAATTTCTAGACACACAATGAACCTACATTGACCCTAGAAGAAACAGAAGAACTCAATGAACCAATCACAAGTAAAGAGATTGAAACAGTCTTTAAAAAGAGGAACAAAGTTAGAGGATTCTCACTTCCTGACCTTAAAACATAGTACTTATCTACAGTGGTAAAAACAGCATAGTACTGGCATACTGACTATAGAACATAATCAAGAACTCAGAAACAGACCCTCAGATCTATGGTCAAGTGATTGCTGAAAAGTCTGACAAATGCTCCCAGATGGGCCATAACAGTCTATTCAACAAATGGTGGTGGAAGAACTGGTTATCTGTATCCAAAAGAAAGAAAGAGGACCCACATCTCACATATTATACAAAAATTAATTCAAAATGTAACAAAGACCTAAATATAATAGTAACAACCATAAAGCTCCTAGAAGAAAATGTAGGAAAACATCTTCAAGATCTTGTAGTAGGCAGTAATTTCTTAAACCTTACACTCAAAACAAGAGCAACAAAAGAAAAAATACATAAATGAGGCCTTATCAAATTTAAACACTTTTGTACCTCAAAGGACTTTGTCAAAAGGATGAAAAGGCAGCTTACTCAAAGGGAAAAAATATTTGGAAATCTCTTATCCAATAACGGTTTAATATCCATGATTTATAAGGAGATACTATAACTCAACAATAAAAAGACAAACTACCTGTAGCAGTTTGATGTTATTTATGAATTTTTAAAGAAATATAGATTATGTTTGTAAACTGGTCAGTTCCTCTGGCATGATAACCCTTTGATTGTATTAGATTCACCTGAGACCTCTGATTAAATTATGTTAAGATTAGGGCTCTGATCCAACCACATAATTAGATTGCAACTCAGTGTCAATTCCCAGCCCCCTTGGGGATAAAACAGATGCTCACACAGAGGTAAATACACAGAGAAGAAGAACATAGAAGAAGAGAGACAGCTCATTAGACTGCAGAGGCTCTGGGAAGAGAGATGAGCCCTCCAGCCTACAGCTGAGATTGGAAGAAGCTGGGACCACAGAGCCTTAAGAGGCAGAGGAAAGCTGAACCTTTGCAGAGACCGGCAGCCGTCTTGCTTCAACACATGGCCAATGACGTTGGGTGAGAATGTACCTATTATGGTACCTTGAGTTGGACTCTTTAGGGCCTTGTGACTGTAAGCTTCTACCCTAAATAAATACCGTTTATAAAAGCCAACAGATTTCTGGTACTTTGCATCAGCACCCCTTTGGCTGACTAATACACTACCTAATTACAAAATGGGCAAAAGACTTGAACAGACATTTGTCCAAAGAAGAAATACAAATGGTAAAAAAAACTCATGAAAAAATGTTCAATATCACTAAGATTAGGGAAATACAAATAAAAACTGCAATAAGATATCTATTAAAAATGCCACTATTAAAAAGTCACAAAACTACATGTGTTGGAGAGGATGTGGAGTGATAAGAATGCTTATTCACTGTTGGTGGGAATGTAAAATAGTGAATCACTGTGGAGGTGTGTTTGGCAGTTCCTAAGGAGTTGAATATAGACTTTCCATGTGACCCAGCAATACCATTACTAGGTATACCCAGAAAAACTGAGAGCAGTGACATGAACTGACATCTGCACACTGATGTTGATAGTGGCATTATGCACAATTGCCAAATGTTGGAATCAACCCAGGTGTCAATTAACCAGTCAATGGATAAAAATATTACATTGTATGCACACGATGGAACATTATGCAACTGTAAGAAGAAATGAAGCTGTGAAACATATGACAACATGGATGAACCTGGAGGACATTATGTTGAGTGAAGTAAGCCAGACATAAAAGGACAAATACTGTATGATTGCTGTATTATAAACTGAATATATTCTGTAAACTCATGGAGTTAATAGAACGTGGGTCACTAGAAAATAAGAATGAGGGTAGAGAATGGAAAGCTAAAGGTTAATCTGTGCAGAATTGGTAAAAAGGTTGTTTGTAAATCTTTGGAAATGAACAGAAAATGTGAAAACACATAACAGTGTTTTTAACTAGCTGAGCTATTACATGGTTATGATTTTGGTTGAAAGGGTACATCTAAGGGAATGTATATTACAGGAAGGAAAGCTAAAAAATGTAACTTGGGAGTGTATAACATAGTGAAGCCTCATGTGAAATATGAATATGGGTAATATTGCATATATAAGACAGTTTTTATAAAATATAAATACAAATAAACTAGAGAGATGGAAACAGAATAGCAGCTGTGTACTGCAGGAAAAGCATAGTGAGTTTGAGAGGGGATGAATTTTATGTTTGTTTGTCTGTTTTTTTGTTTTTTTATTACTATTATTATTGAAATAATGAAAATGTTCTAATAATGATTGAGGTAATGAATGCACAACCATGTGATTATACTAAATGTCATTGTACACTTTGGATGGATTTATGCTTTATTAATATGGATCAATATAACTGATTTGTTAAAATTACCTATTGCAATAATAAAAAATGAAAATATATAAGACCAGAAATTATAGGGCAGATTGGGGGGAAAATACACCAAATGTAAGACAAGGACTATAGTTAGTAGTAATATTTTGACATACATGATGTTATGCATGTTTATTTTGTAACTTCACAACTTTTACTATACAGTTTTTGTTTATGTATGTTCATGTATGAATGAAATACTTCAATAAAAATATATATTAAAAAGATGACCAGAGTCACCAGAGGAGCTTTCAAAATGACTGATACCTGGACCCCACTTTCAGAGATTCTGATATTAATCAGATCTGATATAAATCAGTCTATGAATTGATTTTTAAAACTCTCAGTTCAATCTATCAAGCAATTGAAAAGCACTACTCTAAGAAGAGAGTGAAATAGTCAACAATTTTAAGTACTGCTCCTCTCACTTCTGTCTGGACTTCCGGGATTATGACGCACCTCTTCCTACAATTCCCCAAGGATTTCAGGTGGAACAACTCTGTTTACCTGAATTATACTAGGGCTTCAGCTTGCTTTTAACTAACCTGGTTGTTGAAGCTTCTTTGTACCCTCATGCAGCATTTCACCAAAACCCTAATAAATAAGATCCAGGGGGATACAGGTTAAAAATATAAATTTCTGGATCACTTTTCAGATTCTCTTGATGAGGGTATTCTAAAGGAGAAGTTAGAAAAGTTATATTATTAACATGGATTACAAATCATTCTTATGAAATAAATTAGGGAAATGCTACAACATTGAATCAATCCCTCCATTTACATTTTACTAATTTATATTTTACCATCTTTTGTTTTTATTTTAGTCAACACAAAGCCTTTGTTGCCCATGATTAGGAAAACATATTTGCCTTGTAAGGTGCATAAGGCACTGAGGAATCCTGATTCTTGTAATGCCCTCCAAAGACAGGGCAGTCTTAAACTCATTACAAAGTACTTCACTCTGACCAAAAAAGAATGACATTGCCAAATTTTTCTTGGAAAACAATGTCCTTAAATCATGAGTTTTTATAAAGGTTATTATATTCAAGGAAAATGTCTAGGAAATAGTTTACTTAAATATAGCCTTCTCTGTAAACAATATTCCAATATGGTCATAACCTTAGCAATAGGAAGTATCAGAAAAATATTACCTACTTTAAACATTTTACTTTAAGAGAGCCTAAAGTTGATTGGCTTTAACTACAGAAGAAAACAGGCAACTAGTGTGAGAGCAAGCGATTGTTTATTTTCCTGATATGGATTTCAATTATATTTAACTGTTTCAATTTGCATAGTTGATAAGGAGTTATTTAAAACAATATGATGAAATTCACTAAATATAAGCCAGTGCATATGAGTTTCTATTTCAAAATACTAGATTTAATAATTCATCATTTACTTGGATTCTTTGATGCCTTGTAAGCTAGAGAAATGTCTACATGAATGTTTCACTGAACATATATTTCATATAATGTGTAAACAACTGGCAACAATTTTCAGGGTACCACATATTCTTGAGCTAAAAAAAAAATTGTGGTAAGTTTCATTTATAATTATTTATATCAATATGAAAGTACCCAGTTCTCAAACAGTGTGACACCTCTGGTCTCTTTGAAATAGTTTCTATATCACAAAAAGATGGTTTGGATAGGGTGAAAATATCATGCAAAATGTAAAAGTTAATTTTGCTTTTTCAGAGTTAAAAGTCTGTTTATTACATAATGCAAAGACTGTTTATTCTGGTAAAATGTGTCCTTTTTTCATAAAACTCTCAGTGGTTTTAGCACAAATTAAATACTTCAGACAAGAGGGAAATTAGGTGGAAAAACTTCTTATCCTATAAGTAAAATAAGTTGTAAAGATATTGGAAATGTTTGCATAGCTGTGTTAATGCAAATTTCTTCTTTAGGAGATAGCTATGAATGAATCAATCCACGTGTAAATATATTTGGCCAAACTTTTAAACAGTTATTTTTAATATCAAGAAAGAAGTTAAGACATTAAAACAAAAATCCATCAAGACCAACAAAGAGGTTTGCTTCTGGTTCTTACTTGGTATTATTTTTGATTTGGCTTTTTATCTTTGATGGCAATACTTTTAAGTTTGGGAAATCTAGCCATTTCTATAAATTCAATTTTTATTTTTTCAGTATAGTTGATCTTTGTGATTTTTCAGGTGAAAATTAGATATTAATATTTTTATCTTGATATGTTACAAAATGTCTCCCATTATCTTTGCTATGAAATTTGTAATTTTAGCATATGTGTATATTTAGAGAGAATGTTTATGGCAGTTTGAGGCTTTTGTGGACCCTAGAAAATTCTGTTCTTAAAGCTCACCCATTCCTGTGCATGCAAACCTATTGTAGATGGGATCTTTTGATTAGATTCAGTTAAGGGACCTTCCTTTTAATTAGATCACTTCAGTAGGGTAAGACCCAGGGTGGGTCTTAAACCTCTTACAGGAGTAGGTTACAAATGGAGGAATAAAAAGCCACAGACACAGAAAGAAACTGCAGAGTTAGAGAGGAATCCAGAAGCTGAAAGAGAAGACCCAGGAAGCCAGAAGGCTAATTGTATTGGTCTAATGCACACTCTCACACTTTACCTAGCTAACTTCTGATTTCCAAATATATGTCATGAGAGGAACCTTGTGGAACTTTGAAGCTAGATCCATGCAAACCTCTTGCTACAACTAAAATAAATAAATAAATAAATAAATAAATAAATAAATAAATAAATAAAAATTTATTCTGCTTGACAGATGCAAGCAAAGTGCTGTCTTTACATTCAAGCCTATTTTTGATATAAAGAATACAGAAGCAATTGTTTTGACAATTACTGATTATATTGTAATATAAGGGTACCCAGGGCCTAACCAGCTTGTGCCAAGCACTTCAAGCTATTTTGTATCTTGTCCCTTTCTTGCTTTTAAAAAGGATTAATAATCATTCACTACCAAATTAATGGCAGAATACCTGATAGGCAGAGTAAATTTATTACCAAGTACATCATTTGTCATCCACATCAGGGCATTGTGTCAAAATTATTTCAATAATTCATACTGATCTCAGTAAAATAGCTTCAGATGATATATTCATGGAAATTTATATTGTTTGTTCCATTATTTAGAATAAGTGTCTATTGGATAAAAGGAATAAATCATTGTGCTTTCCTTTCTTTCTTTCAAAAATGAGCACATTCTGTCTTAACAGCTCTGTATCTGGCAATTATTATCACACTGAGTACATTGTCTTTCACTTGTCATTTCTCGGTACTTTCTCCCTTACATTTTTTTCTCATAGAAACCCAGTTGCCTTCTGTTTACACTGACACACTGTTTCTTATTATCTAACTCAATATTATTCTTTATTCCTCTTGTTTTTCCTAACAATTCCTCTCCTCTTTCAAGGAGTAAATGTCATTCTTAATCCATAAATGGTGACTGCTAAGCTAACAATTGTGGGGTGAGATTTTATTTATTTATTTATTTATTAGTTGTAACAAAGGCTTTGAAAATGGTAGGGCCTTCACCTCAGTGTTCAGAGTATGGCCATTACACAAGCACTTGGAAGGGGTGGAGCTGCCACTCCTTCAAGCCTGGAGGATAAAACATTGATTTATAGATAACTCTCAGACCTTAAAATCTAATTGAGTTTGCCCTGTTGGATTTCAGAATTGTCTGGGACCCGTGACCCTTATTTTTCTTCCAATCTCCCTTTTGAAGTGCTAAATATTTATCCTATGCCTGTCACTCCTCTGTACATTGCAAGCAGATATTTTATTTTCTAGGTTTCACAGGACCACAGACAGAGGGGAATTGTCCCAGGATGGAACACACCAACAACCAATTTTGATGAAACTATGTACATAACATTGTTAATTAAATTACTTAAGGCTTCTATGATGTTGTGATGGAATGAATGTATTTTGCATGTGGAAAAAGCATGTCTTTTTCAGGTCCAGAGGGCTGACTGCAGCAGCTTGGATTTATGCACCTCAGAAAAACATGTGCTTAAGCTTAATCCATTCCTGTGGGTATGAATGCATTGTAAATATAACCTTTTGATGAGATTACTTCAGTTAAGGTGTAGTCCAACTGAATTAGAAAGGGTCTTAAACTTACTACTGAAAGGTTTATGGGGAAGACCACAGGAGAGAAAGCCTTAGTGGAGCAGCCAGAACTTGGAAGTCAATGTAATCCAGAGAAGCCTGGAGAGGCTACCATGTGCATTGCCATGTGACAGAAAAGCAGCCAAAAACCAAGGAGCCCCAGCAGCCAGCCCCAGAAAGATACAGTCTTGTGGAAGAAAACACCATTTGGATGATGACTTGATTTTGGACTTATCCTGGCTTCAAAACCATGAACCAATAAATTACCATTGTTTAAGCCAACCCATTGTATGGTGTTGGCTTTAGTAGCCAGGAAACTAAGTATATGTAACTAAGTATAGCTGACTAATAATGTATACTTTTTCCCCCTCTACATAATTATAAACCTTATAACCTAATGTTATTGTTTTTGCTTTAAATGGTCAAGTATCTTTTGTTTTGTTTTGTTTGTTTGTTTTTATGTGGTACCAGGGATTGAACCCATGTCCTTGTACATAGGGAGCAGGCGCTCAACTACTTGAGCTATATACACTTCCTGGTCAATTATCTTTTAAAGAATTTTTTAAAGGAGAACAAAATGTATATGTAGAGTTTTTTTTTAACATGTTCATGTGTTTATTCCCTTTTTCTCCTGTTTGCTTATTTATATTTCTTATTATTTTTGTTTACATCAATACTGTAAACCTGATATTGTTGAAGTCTGAATACCATCATTTTCCTTTAAAGAATGTTGGGATTGATCTTTTAAAGAATTTTGCATGTTGTTCTAGAAGGCAATTAAGCTATTTGTAATCAATATGGTTTTTTAAATTTTTTTTCAAAGAAGTTGTGAGTTTATGGCAAAATCATTCAGAAATGACAGTATTTTGATATATCCTCCCCACACATACGTAATGTTTCCTTATTATAAACATTTTGCATTAGCATGGTATTTTGTTACAATTGATGAAACAATATTATTTTAATTATTCTTTTAACTGTAGTCCATATTTTACATTAGGGCTCACAGTTTACATTGTATAGTCATATGTTTTTTTTTTAATTATTCTGATAATAGACATAAACTAATATTTCCCATTTCCCTTTTTAATAATTTTCAAATATACTATTCTGTGGTAATAGTTGCATTCACAATATTGTGCTGCTATCACCACTAGCCATCATGAAATTTTTCCATCACTCCAATGGAAACTCTGTACCAAATAAGCAGTAACTACCCCTTCCCTTGGTAAGCTGTATCTTAGTTTCTAACTTTATGAATTTGCATATTCTAATTATTTAATATAACTGAGATCAACCAATATTTGCCTTTTTGTGTCTCAATGATCTCTCTAAACATACCTTCAAGTTTCATCCATGTTGATGAGTGTATCAGAACTTCATTCCTTTTTCTACTTGGATAATATTCCATTATTTATATTACCACATTTTCTTTTTCCATTCTTTTGCTGATGAACTATCAGGCTGCTTCCATCTTTTGGCAATTGTTAATAATGTCACTGTGAGCATCTGTTAACATCCCTTCTCTCATTTCTTTTGGGTATATATCCAGTAGTTGGATTTCAGGGTCATATGGTGTGGCTGTTGGGCAGTTTGATGTAATTATGAATTCCAAAAATATAATTGGATCATGCTTGTAAACTGATCTGTTAATCTGGGCATTATTAAGTTATGATTAGGGCGTTGACTGGGCCACATCAGTAGGCCGTTGAGCCCCACCCCTTGGTGGGTGGGGAATCAAATATAAAAGCAAGGCAAAGAACAGAGTAGAAGCAGTTTTTGAGAAGCAGTTTTGATGTTGGAAAGAAGGCCCCAGGAGAAGAGAAGCGAGCTGTTCGCCTGATTGTCTGCAGCTGAACTTGTGGAAGAAACAGGAGCTAAGCCCGGAGAGAAACACAGCCCCAGGAAGAGAGGAACCCAAGAAGCCTGAACCCTGGCAAACACTGGCAGCTGTCTTGCTCTAACATGTGGCAATGGACTGTGGTGAGAGAAGAAACTTAACGCTTTATGGCCTGGAATCTGTGGACTTCTACCCCAAATAAATACCCTTTATAAAGACCAACCCATTTTTGGTATTTCACATTAGCAACCCTTTGGCTGACTAATACATATGGTAATTGTGTACTTTCTGAGGACTGCAAAACTTTTTTCCACAATGGCCCCAGGCTTTTCCTATAGTTTATAAATTGTCCTTTTCTTGATTCAACTCTCTGGAATAACTTTTTTCTAGTGTTCTTAGGAAGATGGCTCTGCCAGTTTTTCTTAGTGGTTCAAGTATTCTGTGGGAAAACAGAACCCTGGAGCATCTCACATCACCATCTTGGTCAACTGGAAGTCTCTTCTCCAGTTGTTTTTTCTCTGAAATTTAAATACTTGTTTGTAAGAGGCCATATTAAATGATATGTCAAGTTTTTAAGAGCCTGTTATCTTTTTTAAAAATATATAAAACTTTTAGCAATGTTCTGATCTTACAGTTTTCATTAAAGACCAATTATCCTTTTACAAGATTTATATAGCATTTATAGATTTAAATCTCCTTTTAACTCTTGAGATGTACTTTCAATGACACAAAGGTTAATAGAATATAATTTTAAAATAAATGTATTGAGAAAACATAACAATTGTCCAAATTGATACTTTTAAATAAGTCATTTGTCACAGATACCAATATAATGTATAAAAATAGAAGTAAATTTTTCAAGTATTCCCATTTTTATATTTAATTTTTTTGAAAGTTTGCACAGGAAAGTTCCATTTCTCTTTTCTTCTTTGGTGATTTAGTAAGCAAATTGTCTCAATAATTTTTCTCCTAGAGTCAAATTGGCAAAGTTCATTGTGTGTGGGAATTTTCAGATTATGTCATGTGTGTTTATTAAGGCAGTTTCAAACTTGTACAAGAATTTTGGGAAGTCTAATTTATCTCAGGCTGCTAAAACATGTTCTATTTTCTAAGTATTTCATTTCATTTAAATTAGACAAAGTGCTCTTAATTACTTCTGAGATTAAGCCTGTAAAGAAGCATAAATCCAAGAAGCATAAATTTCTAAGAACCTCCCCAAAAGAGTTAAGGAATGTTTAATAAACTTAGTATCTCTGGAAAGGGAAGATAAAATATTTCTTCAAAGAAGATCATTCTTTTTTTCACTTCCCTATTCTAAGATTCTTAACATAGTTAAAGCTTAACTTAAAAAATTGTCAATTCTCACCAGTTCCCAATGAAATTAATGATTGGAAATGTTGGAAATGTTGTAGGGCTATTTTATCAACGTAAAAACCTGTCAACGCTTACCAATTCCCAATGAAATTAATTGTTGGAAAAGTTGGAAATTTTGTAAGGCTATTTTACCAGCTCAGGAGTGGTAGAAATTCTTCCTCCAAGAAAATAAAATTTTGACTTATTAGCCCATATACTTTGTTTCCTTCTTGGAGTGGTTAATTTCATGTATCAACTTGGCTAGGTTATGGAGTCCAGAAGTTTGGTCAAGCACAAACCACTGCGGAGGTTTTTGTAGAAGGATTTGCATTTATAGTGAGTTGATAGCATCTTTTACTGATTGTATCTATAATCAACAGAGTAGATTGCCATCAGCAAATAAGGGGAGTCTCTTGATTTAATCAGTTGGGGGCCTTAAAAGTTAGGATTTCTGAAGTCAGAAAAAATTTCTGCCTCTACTTCGGTCAACCAGCTTCTCCTGGGGAATTCAACTTTACCTTCATTGGAGCTTCCAACTTGCAGCTTGTCCTAAGGTATTCAGACATATCAATCTCCCTTGTCAAATGACCCATGTTCTATATGAAATCTCTCTTCATAAAAATATAAATACAAATATTGATATATATCATATAATATCAGTCAGGGTTCTCTAGGGAAACAGAACTGACAGGAGATTTTTAATAGGAATTGGTTTACATGAATGGGGAAGGGCAAGTCCAAATTCTGTAGGGCAGGCCACAAGCTGGGAACAGTGATGAAGGTTTTTTATTTTCATTAAAAAAATTTTTATTGAAGCATATCATTCGTACATGAACATACATAAATAATAAGTGTATAGTAAAAGTTGAGAACTTACCAAACAAACATGCATACCATCATGCAGGGCTCCCATACATCATCTCCCCACCAACACCCTGCACTGTTGTGAAACATTTTTTCAACTACCTTTCCCCCTCTCAGTATAGTTTTAAGTAGCATATTTTCTTCCTTCCTACATTCTGCAGAACAAGGCACCGACTTTCCAGCCTATAAAATCTGCATTCTTAAACTACCTCTGTTCAGATCTGGACACGATAAAGCAACAGAACTAAACTGCTTCTGCTGTTACACCAGCAAGATTCAAGATCCATATCTGTCTCTTATTGTTTTCTTTATTAAAGAAGTTGTAGCTTACAGAATAATCATGAAGAAAATACAGGACTGCCAAATACGACCTTACTATTAACACTCTGCCATGGTGTGGAACATTTGTTACAATTGATGATAGAACAATTTTATGATTGTACTATTAACTATACGCTATGGTTTAACTTAGGATTCACTGTTTGTATAGTATAGTGCCTTGGGGTTTTGTTTTTTTAAATTTTACTTTATTACCATATATATAATCCAATATCTCCACTTTTAATCATATTCAGATGTAAATTTCAGTGTTGTCATGTTTACAATGTTATGCTACCATCACCACCATCCATTACCATCATTCCAAATAGAAAGTCTGTAGATTTTAAGCCTTAATTTCCCATTACTTCTGCTCACCCCATCCTCTGGTAACCTGTATTCTAGATTCTGACTCTATGAATTCGTTCACTCTAATTATTTCAAATCAGTGAGATCATATAATATTTGTCTTTTTATTTCTGGCTTATTTCACTCAACACTATGTCTCCAGTTTTGTCCATATTGCCACATGTTTCAAGACTTTATTTCTTTTACAGTTGAATAATATTTCTTTGTATATATAAATCACATTTTATTTATCTGTTCTTTGGTTAATGGACCCTTGGGTTGCTCCCATCTTTTGGCAATTGTGAATAATGCCACAATGAACATTGGTGCCTCGATGTGTAAATATCTATTTCAGTCCCTGATTTCAATTCTTTGGGTATATACCTAGTAGTAGAATTGCTGGGTCATATGATAGTTGTATACATAGCTTTCAAAGGAACCAAACTGTCTTCCAAAGCAGCTGCAACATTTTACATTGCCACAAATAATGAATGAACGTCTCTATTTCACCAAATCCTTTCCAATTCTTGTTATTTTCCATTTTTAATAGCAGCCATTCTAATGGGTATGAAATGGTATCTCAAAGTGGTTTTGATTTACATTTCCTTGATGGCAAATGATGTTGAACATCTTTTCATGTGCTTTTTGGCCATTTGTATATCTTTTTTTTGGAGAGATGTCTATTCAAGTCTTTTGCCCATTTTCAAATTGGCTTGTTTGTCTTTTTGTTGTTAAGTTGAAAAATTTCTTCATATAGTCTAGATATTAAACTTTATCAGTCATGTGGTTTCCAAATATTTTCTCTCATTTTGTATATTTTCATTTTACTGTCCTGATAAAGTCCTTTAAGGTGCAAAAGTTTTTAATTTTGATGAGGTCCTGGTTATCTAATTTTCCTTTTGTTGCTTGTGTTTTGGGTAAAAGATCTAAGAAAGCATTGTCTAAAACAAGGTCCTAAATATGCTTCTTTATTTTTTCTTCTAGGAGTTTGATAGTACTGCCTCTTTGGTTCTTATATTTAAGTATTTGATCCATTTTGAGTTTAGTTGTTTATAAGGTATGAGGTAGGGACCTTCTTTTTCTTTATTT